>JAYJMH010024714.1:0-18577 GCA_036873815.1 Phacellophora camtschatica
TAGTGACAGTGTTAACATGTGCTGTCCATTTCAAGTCACTCTGAATTGTCACTCCTAGGTACTTTGCTGATTTCACATGTTCCAGGGGCTGCCCGTGTAATTGGTATTCATAGTGAATGGGTGTTTTACTTCTTGTGATTGACAACACAGAACACTTATCTGGGTGGAACTCCATCCTCCACTCTCTCTCCCAGGATCCTAAGCAGTTCAAATCTTGCTGCAGCTTCTTCACATCTGATTGTGATTTTATAACTAAATACACCATTGTATCATATAGTAGTGTTGATTTAGCTTGGTGCTTGGAATCTCACTGTCTCAAAGAAACTCATCTTCTCCTAGAGAGTTTGAGATAGCTGGGTTGAAGGGTATTGTAGTTAATTAACAATGCTAGGTTTTTAAACCATTTTTATTTTCGGATTGTTATCCTCAGTTTTAAATGTTTTTATCAGATCGTTTTTATCATATCACACTTTTTTATCAGATCATCTAAAATCATCTTTATCTGCTTTTAGATCATAAAATATAGTTTTTCTCATTTGCTCATCATTTATGTATTCTTCAGGAAAGGTGTTAGAAAAAACATTTCTCTTGGGAAAGTAGACCCTCATATCCAGTGACATTCTTGTGCTGCCCATAACTGGTGGGTTCTTGGGGCAAAAGTTCTCAAAACATGAATCAAAATTAATTAAAAATTTTTAAAAGTTAATTTTACCAACAGATCCGGTATGGGCAAAAGAAAAAAAGATAATTTAGGGTTTAATTTATCATAAGATTTAAGCTTGAGACATTCACATTAAGTTGGGCATGTTTTCAAATGCTTTCTCATTTTTATTTAAGGGTCATGTACCTTCCCTCTCTGGAGAGTTTGATCTCTTTCGTGTTCTGTGCATTTATGACAGCATTTATTCTCGTGTGACATTTTTGTGGGATAATTAATCAGATTTTTGAGAATACCAACAAAAGAACAAAAGACCCACCTAGGAATACTCAGTGCTTTGTATTTTAAGCTGAAGGAGTAATAAATTAGCACAAGAATGCACTCAAGCAGACGCCAAAGGGAATTGATTTCAATGGAATTCTTCTCAAATAATATTTCACAGTTTTATCCACTGGCTTACTTAAGAGGGATTATCCTTAAAGATACAAACATTTCCTACTTTGCTTTTGGAAGAAATAAACTCTGCTGTTGTCTGTCTGATAACACACATGTGAAAGAACAATATTTAAATATTGCATCGCATATTGTTTTTAAGCGAGCCTCTACAAATAAAATGTTTAATTACATGGAAAATGTTTGAGTTACATTTTTTTTATGTGACTTTGCTCTTACTTTTACAGTCTTTTCAGTCGTTTGCAAGCATAGGAACGGGATAGGAACTCGAAAATAAACATAGATGTCCTGGGGCAAATCCACCACGCCTTAAGTTTAACTAAAATCCACCACGCCTTTTATACCTTTAGGTCAAATGGTCCTTGCAGCCTTTTGCGAAGTTGTCAAAAATTTTGCCCGGGGAAATTTTTAATTTATTAGTTTTCCCATGATTTCCAGTCCAAGTTTATCAGGAAAAAACAAAAAAGACAAAAATTAATGCAATGTATAATTTTGAGGCTCTTTTCGGCTGAAAACCTGGGGCAGATTTCCTCCCGGCTGTTGCATGTTTTGATATCCCTTCTCGGCGCTATTGCCTCTCTGCTCGGGGTTATAACAAATCAAATTATGCAATTATGAAAAACCTCAATTTCGGAACTTATGAACGTTGTTTACGAAAACATTTCTTTAGGCTAAGCCACCTTTTGTTTTTGTTTTGTTTCATTTGTGTTGGTTGGAATTTGTGAACATCAAAATTGTTTACAGCTCTGGTTTAGCTAGCCTGCGTGTAAACTCAGACTGATGACTTTAGCTTGATTTACTTTATCTGCATCAGACTGGCGGCAGCCTCAAAGTGACATTGAGACTCATGGTGGTCTGTATTTTACAAATATTCAGGATTGTGCTCATTTTCACCACGTCTGGTCAAAATATCTTTTTGATATTAAAATCCTATTTGAATGCAGACATAGCACTTCATGTATCCGAGTTTTGAGCTTCGAGAAGAATAAAATTTAATTTATGAATTATTCCATTTCTTTTTTATTTCTCTCGGTCCACTTGTCCTTCATTCCGTCATTTGATTTTGGTCATAGGGCACGGAATTTAAGACACGCGGAGCAAGAGAATCGGAAAGGGAATAAAATAATTTTATTTTTCTCGAAGCTCAAAATTCGAATACATAAAGTGCTACGTCTGCACTCAAATAGGATTGTAATATCAAAAAGATTGTTTGACCAGACGTGGTGAAAATGAGCACAATCCCGAATATTTGTAAAATACAGACCACCATGAATCTCCATGTCACTTTGAGGCTGCCGCCAGTCTGATGCAGAAAAAATAAATTAAGCTAAAACCGCCAGTCTGAGTTTACACACAGGCTATCAGGCTAGCTAAACCAGAGCTGTAAACAATTTTGATGTTCACAAATTCCAACCAACACAATTGAAACAAAACAAAAACAAAAGTGGCTTAGCCTAAAGAAGTGTTTTCGTAAACAACGTTCAGAATTTCCGAAATTGAGATTCTCCAAAATTGCACAATTTAAATTGTAATAGCGCCGAGAAGCTTGTTTTCCCGAAACCCATGGCCAGTCGAATGCTGAATTTAGATCCCGTTGTTTTGTACCAGTCGATGAAACTTAAAAAACGAGGTAGGCTCCAGGGGGGTATTTTTACTTAGAATATGGTTGACATCCGCTATCATAGGAAATTAAAATCTGTTCAAGACAGAGAAGGCTCGAGATAACGGGCAGTCGAGACAGCGGATATCAAATGTATATATCTTTTACTTGATACTAATCTTAACCGACATTTTTCTCTTTTTAAAGGTATGTCAATGCCCGTGGAAAAACTTGCAGTTTCTTGCACTGGTGTTTATCTTGTATCTGCAGTAATATCATTCGATGCACAGGCAGCCTGGTATGAAATCATGCTTGCAAACACAACACATATATTAGCAAATCATGTCAGATATTTTAAGTATAATGGAATCGCGACGGTGACAATATTCGATAGATTCGAGTTGTCTAAATTTGAAGAATTATTTCTAAAAATAATAAACACTGCTTCTGGAAGCGTGCGAATTCTTAAAGGTAGCACTTTTAGCGCTGTTTACATTGGTATGCGAGAACGAGGCACAGCTGAGTTTTCTGTGAAGTTGGATGAAAAAACGTTTGATGCTACGAAGAACGCACACACCTTGAGCAATTATCTCCCCAGCAGTATCACCAATGACACTGGAATCAAGTTGGGCGAGTCAGCTCAAGCCACATCCCCATATCAAATATCAATGCCTAAACATGGAGTTTATATTATTTCGATGCACTTAAACGTCAAAATGAGCACCAAAGATAGACTGTTAACTAGAATTTTTGTGTTCGACGAAGGAATCCAAACGAAGACATCATTTTCTGGACGGAATTTTGCAACGAGTGGCTCTTTGGAGCCTGAGAAGTACAAAACAACATCGCTAATCCTTACTGGAGTCCTCGTTCTGCAGGCATTGCATTATGTAAGGATTTCGTTTGTTTCTGAAAGAACAAAATCATTTCAGATTTTGGCAGGAAGCAGACTTAGTTTCACTGTTGTCAGGTCGCACGAAATGGCTGCCAGTTTCACGTTTAACAGAGCACCAATTTGGAAGAAACGACGAGATGATTCAAGTGGATTAGTGTTGAACGAAACTCAGTCATTTCCGTTTACATTAAATCGTTTTGCGACTTCAAATAAAAGACAATTTCGTTGTCCATTGCGTGGTATATATCTCATATCATTGAATGCAGTTTTAGGTGGCAGACGAGGTACAGTCAAACATGTTATCTTTGATATTATAAGAACTAGGCCCAGACTTGGTATTCCTTCTATGCTATACTCATCTTCTAAAGATGGAAACCGTGACTCATTGTTTAACGCCAATATTACCGTACAAAAGGGACTGGTGACTATCAGTCCATTATTTGCAATGAACCTTCAAGAGGGCGATTTATTGTCTTTTCATATTCATTCGGACAAAAGAATGGAGATTTTTGAGCAAAGTTCCTTGTTTATATCGCTGGCAGACTTTGTTGAAAGTGGTCGTACTTTAATTTTAAGGTTGCCTACGATGCCTACTCGTTTACCGTTAGACGGCAAGGACGAACACGACTTGAAAGGTTGGATGCCATATACCTCCGAGCCTGCTGGACGGAGACCAAATGAATACTTCGCTGCTCCTCAAAATGGATACTATACAATATCTTGCTATTTGAAAATACGTTCGGAAGTTAAGATTTCTATTGAAAATTTGGAGCTGACTTTGTTTGTTTACTTTGACGATAAAAACCGGAATTTTGGACTAAAGGATATCATTGTAGTGTCTGCTAAAACGAACGACACGCAAAATTTATTCTTTAGCGTCAATGGAATTTTAGAGGCACGCACTGGTGCAAAGCTTAGGACAGTTTTGATGTCGAGTAGAAATACGATTAATATGACAGCAACTGGAGGACAGTTGGCGATGATTCTTCACGACTCTAGTGAAGGCAAACTAGAAATGTTCCGAAATCTCCAAAGTTCGACAAAGTTGCTCAAAGAACAGAAAAACATTTGGGAGCACGTAGGAAAGAGAATTTACGAAAACGCGAATGGCGAATTTACACGCGATAATGTCGAATTCGTGGTTTTACGCTTCCTTGCATCTAAATCGTTGATAGCATTCGTGTCGGCCACGACCGTCGTGCGTGGCATTGATGGAAAATTGGAATACGGTTTTGTGGTTGAGGGGGCAGATGTCTTAAAACGGAAAGGATTGACATTCGAGGCAGAAGTAAGCAGCAAATCACTGGCGACATTGAAGTGGAGCGGATTGGTGTACTTGGAGCCGTGGCAACGACTTGGTTTGGCAATCAAAAGAAAAGATGGGACTGATATCTCGGCTGAAAATAAAGCAAGGATCAGTTGGTCTAGTTGGTCTTTTGTGGCACTGTCATTTCCAGGCTTTGCAGAGAAAATAAGCTCCAAAACGGAGTTTACTAGGTATTTTATGATTAGTTTATGAAATTATGCTATGCTAATTCATTCAATAATTATGCTAATTCATTCCACAATTATGCTAATTTTTAAAATTATGCTAATTTATTCCGCAGTTATGCTAATTATTCCATAATTATGCTAATTTAGCTTTATCTTTTGGAATCTTCAGAGATTCGATTGATTGTTGGCGCGAGATTCTACTCTCGTTTCAGCCTAGACTAAAAAAGTAAGCTCAGTATCAAGGGTATTTCTCTTTTAAATATCTAACTAGGTTGAGTGCCGCTTACTAAAGGTAAACCTACTCTGTGGTAGAACAGATTTATGTTTAATAACTTAACGAAGCTACAAATATTTGCATATAAGAACATAGAAATTTCTTGATCAGCTGGGTAAGGTTTATAATGAAATACAGTTGTATGGATGTTTATCTCAAGTTGTATGGGGACACTATGGGGATTAAAACACTGCAAGATATTTTCTATTGCAGTTTTATACTAAGGAATTCGTAAATACTATGATGGAATCTTATACAACCCAGAAAAAGCAAGGCTTAATTGTTTGGAATACTGAGAACTCCCCATTTCGTATAAAACAATGATGAAAAGGAGAAGTCTGATTGGCTATACTGGATATGCGCATGCGTACGACGCTGTTTTGATCTCTATGTAGGCCTCCCCCATCATGTCGAATAGGCCAACCAGCGATGGAAAACTTCCTTGTAAATTGAAAATTTCCTTGTACACAAACTAGTCCTGTATATTCTTATCGGATCAATTCGTTTGCAAAAGCTTAAAATCGGTTCATACAAAGTTCATGTTATCTTTCTCTCACTGAGGGTGATAAAGTTTTGCAACCATTACTTTAAAAATCTATCAAAAGTGATCACACCATTATTTGAGCAAAATTTCTATTGCGCAACTCTCCTCTGGTATGAGGGGGGTTCCCACCTCGTGATCTACAAACCTTCCAGACTTTCCTGAACAGTATCCCGAACAATTAAACAGTATAACTTTTAACATCTGTTTTCTCCTCACAAATTCACACCGCGGGGTATTGTTCGAGCTGAATCTATACCGCTTAAGTTGACGTTTATAAAATGAAATGCATGCTCGGTTTTTTAAGTTTTTGCAAAAATTATTGTTGCTGTTTAACCTAATCTAAATTCTTTGGTTCCTATCTGTTCATGGGAACTCTTTTATATCGCGCAAAACATGGAAATTGAAGAAATTAACTTTTTTGTTTCTCGCAACGTGAAAGAGTTCTGACAATGAACAGTTAGCTCCCCTAAACTAAACAACGCCAAAATGCTTAACAATACTAAGAACTAAGATTTTTTAGGCTGCATGTTCTTAAAAAGATGTATGACAGATTTTTGCTGTAGTCTAGGGGTAGAAAACGTATTAAAACCCTGTAACATACTTCCCAGAAATTTGTTTGGGCTTACTTTTTCCCAGAAAAGTTTTGAACTGCCAATATATTTGAAAATTGAAAATCCAGTGAAACTCTAATAAAAGGCTACAAAAATTATTTTCATAATAACCATATATTATTATAGTTCTTTTAATCAAGCCATGGAAATATGTGATAGGTTTTATTTTTTTGCAGAAGTGCAAACACGACCGCGCAATCAAATGGTTGGTACATTGTTTTGAACGAGCCTCTTGCTGACAAAAACAAGGTAAAAAGACCAGTATTGCTCTCACCCAAACATATAGGAAATGAATTATCTGTTGAACACAAAAAGAAAGGCGACAGCTTCATGTCAAAGAAAGCTGATGGTGAATTTCAAGCTTCATTGCTGCCGAGATTCAGACTTGCAAGATCGGAAAAACTGAAGTCGAATGTGTCACTGGAAGGAAAAAACTCTTATGATATTGGCAAGTTATTTATGGAGATAAAAACTTTGCGAGAACAGTTGTTCCAACAAAATAACACTGGAACGTGTTTTGTTGGGTTGTTGTCATTGAAAATCGTGTTGAAAGTTGCTTTTGATACTGATGTGCGTTTAGTCCATGTTGGACGTTCAAATAACAATAGCAAACACAATGCAAGAACAAACATTTCTGTCAACAAAGCACTTCATGACAAAAATACATTGTTGGAATACAATGCTATTGTTTGCTATCACTCACTGGAAACAATTGTTTTGAAAGCTGCATCAGTTTTCAATGCAACTGTAACAAAAGATTCCACTTTGTCTTTCGCATTGATTGACAAGTTGCACAATGTGGAAGGCTTCAGTGCTACCCAGACAGCCAGTAGAAATTTGACGATACGCAGCAATAGATTGACAAGAATGGATGGTTGGCACGTCAATCATCCACTTGGTTTCGATTCTTCTTTTGGTTTCAAGGTTCCTTTTGGCAGTTATGTGGCAGCTACAAGTGGGACGTATCTTGCAACATTTAATGTGATGCTAAAGGCACACATCGACAGGTATGTAATCATCTTTTGACAAATATTTCACTTTGCAATCTGGTACAATCTTTTCATATTAAAGTGTATTGTGCTTGTTGAAAGGTAGAATAAAATTAGCTTAAGCTTTTGTTTTTGTGCAAGGAAAGTGCCCTGGAGATATACTGTAATTTGCCTAAGATTTTGCTTTCGAACAAGGAAAGTGGCCTTGATATGTACCTCATTTTTTTATACGAATATAAATCATTTTTCCATAGAATCTACGATCAGAAATGATATATTTTCTTAACTTGTTACTCTCTTGAAGTAATGAGCCAAAAAATATTTGAAATAAAAATAATGAAATATTTATGTGAAAATATTTGCCAAAGATTTTGCTTTCGTACAAGAAAGGTGCCCTTGACATATACTTCATTTTGCTACACGAGCATACACTATCTACGGTCAAAAATGATATAGTTTCTTGACCTATTACTCCCTGAAAATAATCGCAGCATCTGTAGAATTTACCTGACAAGTGAAAGTTAACCGTAGGGATACACATAGAAATTGGATAGAGGTTTAGCTTATTGTTAAGGAAACTGAGTTAAGAATCATCAGGGGCAACTGGCCTAAAGATTTCTTGCAAAAACAAACAATCAAACAGAAAATTGATTACACTCGAGGCTCGAATTATCAAAATGGTAAGAAAAAATTAAGAAAATGTTCAGCAAATTTGGGTCATGATCCAAGATTTCCAAAAAGATTCAACACCGTTTTTAGTGTTATGAAATTATTTTCGGTGAGCGTTACTTTCCATACAAATTACTTATTACACAAACAGAAATGATGCTAAACATGAATGTTCCTTATATATTTTTGAAGCATTGCAGAAAAACTGGCCACGTTGTCAATTAGGCTAAATTACAGAAGAAACATATGTGCAAAATAAGATCATTTTAAGAACATTTGGAGCCTCGAATGCTTAGAAATTTAAGAACATCGAGCCTTAGCAAAATTATTCTTTTTATATATTCATTCTAAAAATTACAAAAATAACAATTGATACAATATTCGATACCACAGGGAGCATGCCAATACGTAGCAACCCTGTGGCCTTAAGGCCAATCTACACGATAACACCCATATATAAGTTGTTTTTAAACAATGAAATAGAAGGGCAAATTGCACCTGCATTTGACCGTGTAAACTAGCGTTTTGCAAAAAAAACATGCTACAAATCTATAGAATTGGATTGGATAGGAAAATGAAAATTACTACGAAGATACCATTTTTACTAATTTAGACATCGAAGGAAAAAGGAAAGAACGATTACGCCAGAGATGGGATATTTTTTTCATGTAAAATGGTCATTGGCATGAATGTACTCAAGTTAATATTTGTATTCAAAGCAGTTGACAATTTATCATGACCATATAAAATAATTTCCAGAAGTTTGCTTATTGAAAAGTTTGACATTTCATAAGGTCCGAGTGTGGCGTCAATACTGTTAGGAAGACTGCTTCTCTGCGTATCATAAGCATGGCACAGAAGAAGTGTTCCGTATGTTCTGTTCCATCATTTTATCGGACATAACATGTTGACTGTGTCGTTAAATTTGTGGGTATTCATCAAATCTTGTTTTTATGAAAATAGAGTGTGTGCTCTTTTACTTTTTGGCAATATGTTCTGTTTTGACAAAGTGGTTTTTCTCAAACAAAAAAGAAATTGGTGGATTTGTGAATGTATCATGTAGATATGTGAATCGAACCGGTAGATATGTAAATAAAACCAATGGATGTTTAAATCAAGCCAAGAGATGTTTAAATCAAACCGGTATATGTGTTTAATTCAAACCAGTAGATCTGTAAATCGAACCGATAAATGTGTAAATCGAACCAGTGTAAATGTATCGCTCAGAATTAAGAATACCCTTTTATGGCAATGGGTTTTTAGCTTCTTAACTGTTTTCTTTCAAATTTAGACCACATTTTCGTATTCGAAATCCTAGGTAGCGATTGTCGGGTGAGTGATCCGTTTTGGTGTGCCCATAAAGGCTCTTACGGACGCTTAAAGTTCAAAATTAGTGATCATATTCATCACCTCAAATTCCACGAAAAGCTTTTCTGCTTTGTTAATCTTTTATCAGCTGAGATGTGATGTCAGTCGCTTACATAGTCTTTGGTTCTGAAAGAAATCGTTAAATTATTCAGCCAGTGCATTGAATGAAAAACGTCTTAGCGAAGCTTTGTTTGAATTTAAAATAATGGATTTACTTTCGAATTTACTCCGTTATTTTAATTTCAAAAACATTTGAGTTATTGCATGCTAAATTATTGAAACAACACATCAAGATAAGCTGTTCTTTAAAAATAGATTTTGAGAAACGCCGTCGTACGAGTTTACAACCATTGTGTTCTGTGTTTTGTAGACATGCACAGCGAGGTTTGGAAAAATTTAAAAACGTTGCCCATTCATCTTTCCCGGTGTGCAAAATGGCCCATTGACTAACAACGTAAAACGTCATATTTTCAGGAGGTAGATTTTAAGCAGAACGTTATTTTAATTTCAGATGTTTAACGTGAGTTTATTTTTTCAATAAAGTTGGTTTGCATGTGCAGTACCTTCAAGTCAGTAGCATGAAAAAGTATAACTCGTTTTTGGGTGTAAAGGAATTCCTTAGATAAGCGATAAAGAATGTGAAGTTTGATTGATAGATTGAGAGGACTTTACCTCGCCTTGGCTGAGCTCTTGCTCGCACCAAGTCTACACGTTCCCTCCATCCATTCCTTTCCATCATTGAAGTCTTCAGTTCTCCCGGTCTCCACCCCTACTAAGACTTAGAATGTGGCTTAGAATAGATACTGTGTTGAAAGAAAATTACAAGATAATTTTATTAAAACCAAAAGGGGAGAGTTTTTAAGTGTTATTCGTTTTTTTATAGAGTTTTTCGTTCAATACTATCCTCCAAGGGTGCATAAGAAAGACCGCATGTCGGCGATGATTTGTCGAGTTATGTTTCGAGATGTTAAGATAACATTGCCGTTATTTGACGCACTTTTAAATGTTGTGCCAAAAACAGCAACTTCCCCCTTTCCCCCTGCCTCCGACCATTACGCTACTGATGAAAAATAATGAATAAATGTATTACTTCGTTAGTTCAATTTTTAACGAAGGTATTTTCCTTTGCTTTCTTTTTCGTAATTAACCTTTCGAATATGGCTCGTTGTAGCTCAGTTTTCCATACTGACTTGATTGCCACGCAGAGGTGGATTGACACAACACTAATGTTTTTTTGAACTGGTCTTCTTGCCTTTTAGTTTGTTTTTAATAATAATTACTGTCTTTTAGTTTGCTTGTTGTACTGACCTAACTGAAGTCAATGTGTTTTTCTTCTTTTATATTGCAGTGAGATAGTTCTTGCCTTGTATCTGGACGACGGTTTTATCCCAGAAACAGTTTCAAAACGAATCGTAAAACAAGATATCGTGACGACTATAAACATGGTGGCTTTAATCAGAGTCGAAAAATGGAGACTTCTGCAGTTGAAAGTTAGAGCGAATGTTTCAGTTACAATTAACGTTTTGGCTGGTTCATCTTTTTCAATTGTTCTGCTTGGTAAGTATTTTAACAATGATGCGCACCTAAGGGGGTCACACGAAATATTTATATACGGGGGCGTCCATCCGATATCTTTTGGTAAACAGAGGCAAATTTTGTAACAATGTGAAATCGACATGCCAAGTTCAAAGTGAGACAAAGTGAATTCTCTCAACTGGAAAATTAAAACAAGCAACTATTTTGATTTTCAGGTTGAGAGAATTTGCTTTGTCTTCAATGGATAATCGCTTTGAAATTGGCGTGTTGATTTTATTATTGTTACAAATTTGCCTCTGCTCTTTGGGCAGCTGATTTTCAAAATACAACTTTTTTATACTTTGGGTTCAGTCAGTGCATACCAGATGTGAACCAGTAGATATATACATTCGAGTAAATAAATGTTGGTTTTGAACTGTAATTACATTTGAACTTAGACTAAATTATTTTCAAGGAGTT
Organism: Phacellophora camtschatica; assembly: GCA_036873815.1. Taxonomy (NCBI): domain Eukaryota; kingdom Metazoa; phylum Cnidaria; class Scyphozoa; order Semaeostomeae; family Ulmaridae; genus Phacellophora; species Phacellophora camtschatica. The sequence continues at coordinate 11,551 of JAYJMH010024714.1, forward strand.
CGAATATGCTAATTTGCAAGATCATTTATATTATACTTTTGGGCAAAATAAATTTTCAGTTGATACTTTTTTTGAACTTTCATATTTGCGGATGGACATCCCCGTATTTAGAAATTTTAGTGACCCCCCCCCCCCAAATAGATCATACCGGATGCCCGAAAAGACAGTATAACATGTTTGAAAGAGTCTGACGAGTACGACACCGCTTCTATGTATCTAGTAGTATATGAGTAGCAATATTGAATAGTTAACTTACAATTTGGTGCCTTCCTCTTTAAAATTGATGCTTGGACACTGAGATATTCACCTTTAAACATCAGATTTGTAATCAAAATGAAACCAAATGAACGATGCAAAATATTGCTGAATTTATTTCAAAAACTGATTTCATTTTTTTTTAAATAATACAATAAAGACGATGATTTAAAAGTGAGAATAAAGATGATAGCACTCCATGTACTCAATTTTCCTTGTAAGATAGCAAATTCAACCATTAAGTCAACCATTAAGCATCGCTGTCTATATAATATAGTATATAATCTATATGTCTATAATATTTCGTGTATTACGTGGCCCAAGAAAGATAAGTAATGCTGTTCTTGGGTCAGCGGTATTCTATTTCTAAAAAAAACTTTTATTCATTAATTAATTTATATATAATCTTGAAAGCGTTTTACCTTCTTTCTTTTTGAGACACCCGGTTTGTCGAAATAATGCAGGGTCATATGACTGGATGATGAACAACATCAGTTCACTGCAGTTGGGGGGTAGTCAGTCAATTTTGGAACTTCATAGTTTCATTAAGTAACGATATATATTTGGTTACGCGTTTTCTAAAGCATTTTTTTAATTAAATTTGTTTTAATTTATTTTTAGACCAAGAAATTTCACTTGATCAATGTGAATCAAAACATATGCAGATGCAAAAGATAAATGTTCATGAAATAGCGGATAGGATTGGTTCGGACGTCATCATTCCTTGTGGAACAAAAGATTTGCGAATTGTGGATTTTCATTGGCTGAAAGATGGCAAAGTAAGCGAATGTTTTGTTACTATATTTTGTTATAGTAAAAACGTTATTTTTCGTTAGTTTTTAAGCTTTTTATTTTGCTGCTTAAGCTAGAAAAAGCAGCTTTTTGGGTTGCACAGAATGTATTTTCAATTTTTTTATATACACTGTGTTAAATCTCGTTTTCTTTGAATAAAATTTCGTTGCATGCCTGGCTGTATGAGGAGAGAGCTATAGCTGTTGTTCCCCTCTAGGCTCTCTTCAAACGTTGGAGGAGAATTTCTGATTGTTCTCCCAGAAAAGCCATTGCTTTCCAAAGCAAGAATATGTTTTTCGGTTTTAGTGTCTGACTTTAATTTAGCCGACAAATTGGCAATTTCATTTCATAAACAATGTAATTTGAAACAAAAATCTGTAAAATTTCCTTCACGGTTATCTTTTGGAAGATTTCCTGCAACAATTGGTCATTTGGTCAGGTGCTTTTTCGTGCCTCATTGCTTTCCTCGGAGTTTGAAATAAAAGAAAGAAAGAAGAAAGAGAACCCAAAAACTCGAGTCCACTGCAATTCTTTTCTTTCTCTTTTTTCTTTCTCTCTCCCTCTCCTCCGTAAAGGCAAGGCCAGATTTACATGTAAGAATAATAAGGCAAGGTGAATTTAAGAAAATGTTCCTATAATTGTACATTAACCATTTTGAGTATAATTTCACATTACCACACTTTAAGTACAAGCTACATGTGTTGCTTGAAACAATAAAGATTTTTCTCAATTTCAGCTGTATTTAAAACAATGCATATTATTACATTCATCAGGTCGTAAAATTCATACCAAGTTCAAAAGATGGAACGTTGGTCATACGAAGTGCCACTGCGCAGCATTCTGGAACTTACGAATGCAAAATCCAAATTGGAGATTATGCTGCAATCTCACACCAAATCAAAATCTTTGTTTATGGTATGTTTTATATTGTGCATTGCATTCAACTACATAAGGGACCAGTTCATTAGGTATGGCAAGGGGGAGAAATTGGGGTATTGAAATTTTGGGGTTTTTGTAAGGGGTTCTGTACGAGAGCCGGTAAGTGCCAATACAAAACAATATTTCCAATACATAAATATGTGTATACGGAAATGTAAAAGGAAAACCCACTTGCGCTGCACAAAAACAGAAACCCGTTTGCAAATCATATCTTATCCACAAATCTGTTTCCAGTGCATAAATATCTTTCCAGTACACAAATACATTTCTAATACATAAATATATTTCCAATACATCAACATATTTCCAATACACAAATACACTTCCTGCATAAAAGTATTGCACCAGCCGAAAATAGATGTCCGTCAACAAGTCCTTGCAAAGCCTTTTTCGTAAAATTTACATCTAGAACCGTTCTATCTTTTATGTTCCAATCACCTCTCTGAGGGGGCCATCATGGAAATAACGTCACTTCAGACATTTTTAATGTTATCCCTATCACTCAAATTAGAGGTGCATTATTGTAGTCGTATTTTATTAATTTTTTCTAACAATGTAAATATTCTGAATTTTTACCGTTTTTTATTGATAGGTTTTTAATTTGTAAATAAATGTAAATTGTAATTTAAGTTGTGGAAAATATATACTTGCATACATTCATACATATTGCATACGGTCAAATACTGCGAAATAAAACTGATGAAATGGTAGGGAACAATATGACAAAAACTTTATGAAAATTGAATGAAATTAAATTAAATTAATGAATGATTCAACAGCAAGATAAGAAACCAGATTTTGAAAATCAGCCTATCTGGTTTCTTAATATTTTGGGGAGTTAAATATAGTTGGGCTGATGCACGCTGCCAATAATTTGATCGAAAAGTCATAGCAATGCTCTCTATTAATCTGAAATGGCTTCCATCATTTAAATCAACTTTTTAAGTCAATTTTGAAAATGATTTGTAACTTTTTGCCAAAAATCAGCCTATCGTTTATTATAAGTCATGTTCTTGTTGGAAGGCTCTTACTATATGTCATAAAATTTATGATAACTGTACGTGTTTCAAATGAAACGCTGTTTTCTCCATTTTTATAGATCCAAAGCCAACGATTACACCAGACAACTATACATTGCTTGTTTTGGAGAATTCACTGCCGCACAGAGATCTGATGAGAATCAAAGTTAAAGGAATAACAACTAGAGGGAAAGATAATGCATTGGTCGAATTGTCTATTAAGCCTGGTAGGATAGTTACGTTGATAAATTTTGAATGCCAACAGAGATTTTTAGAATAGAATAAAAATGTGTTTTGCTAAAAGAACACATGGGAAGAACCACGTGGTTGATTGCCAAATAATATAAAACGTCGTATTTCCAGGAAGTAAACACAGACATAACTTTACATAAATTTAAGATATTTCAACTATGTTTCAACGATACGTTTATCTTTTGAATTATGTAGGTTTGTGTGTGTTACCCCCTGCAAAAGTAGAAACAGTGACACGAAATGGAAATCTAAATAAATACAAATTCAACAAAATTGAATAGAAATAAATTTCACGATTTTTTGAGTACATACTCAAAAATACATGTTAGAGTATATTTTGAGAAGTTGTAGAATGTGTTTTTATTTGATGATCGTATTCAATTAAATTTTGATTTTATTCGTATTGTTTCTGATAAAACACATAACTTAAAACATTATTTGAATATTAAATAAAACGTCGCAGTTAAAATGAAATTAAAATTCCATATTTTCTCAAAATTTATGTTTTATATTTTGTATCACAGATAATATCGTAACTTTATTGTAACTTATTTAACTTTGTTTCATTTCAACGTTATTCTTTAATCTGATCTACCAGTAGTTTTTAAATTTTTATGGCAAAAATAGCTGCAAAAATTTACAATGTTGTAGCTTCGAGAAAAGTCTTTTTTTCATTTTTCACGTTTATTCTTTTTCTAGATGATATGAAGAACGTTTTTTACGTCACCCCAAAACAATCAAGCACTTTCGTCATACTACGATCGAAGATCGCATTTGATTACGAGAAGCGCACACAATATAATCTTACATTGCTTGCTACAAACAAAGATTTTCCAGGAATTGCAAACTCCGCTGTTGGTCTTCAAGTCAAAGTTTTGGATGGCAATGACAACCCCCCGATTTTTACGAAGCGTTCGTTTACTGCAAGTGTTCTTGAGAATGCTGTCACTGGAGAATCTGTATGCGAAATTCGAGCGAGCGACAAAGACACGGGTGTGAACGCTGAGATTCAATATTCATTGCATCTAAACAAGGACTCCGAGTATTTCAGAATTGACCCCAAGACAGGGAAAATAACTGTGAAAAAATCACTTCAACAAGATAAAAAGAGGCCGTACAAGTTGTTTGTAATTGCAAAGAATAAGCCATTCAGCGAATTTGCTGAAGTCATTGTAAAAGTTCTCGATACAAACAATAACAGGCCTTATTTTGATCCGTTGTTATATGAGCGTAATGTCACTGAAAGTACTGAACTGAGGAGCGTAATTTTGAGGTTGTTTGCACACGACAAAGACGTAGCTTTAAAACACAAACAGTTGAGTTACAGGATCGAAAACGTGAACGAAGAATTGCCCGTTACTGTTGACAAATTCGGTAACGTTCGTGTCTCGCAGAAACTTGAAAAATTTTCTGGAAAAGTTTTACGGTTTCAGGTTATCGCTTTTGATGGAGTTGGGCTGAAAAGTACCAACAAAGCATCGGTGATTATAAGAGTTCTCAGAATAAAAATATTTTCAAAGGTTTCGGCAGGGTTACGATTCGAAAAAAAATCTTATCGCGCGCAGATTCGAGAGGACGCTCCGGTCGGTTCGTTAGTTACGACAGTTCTTGCTCATAACTCAGACAACAGGCATGATCGCTTGAAATACGTTTTAATGAAATCTTCAAAGAACGACAAATTTACGATATCCGAAACTGGTGGAGAAGTATTTACGACGTCGAAAATGGATTACGAGAAAATTAAAGAGTATTTGCTGACTATTTTTGCTTGTGACGTAGAAGGATCGTCGGAATGCACTGTTACGAAACTTTATGTTTTTGTCGGGAATGCAAACGATTATTCACCGAAATTTACGAAGAGAGTCTACGAAGCAACTGCAAGCGAGAATGCTGTGGTGGGATCTTCTTTGCTAGCCGTAAAGGCTGTCGATGCCGATTCGGATTATTACGGCAAAGTAAAATACACCATTGACAGTAAAGGAACGGATCTTCCTTTTTTCATTGGCCAAAAGACGGGCGTCATAAAATTGGCGGGAAATTTAAAAATGCTTAAATCGGATACTTGTCTGTTTGCCGTAAGTGTGAGAGACAGCTCGAAATCACAAACTAACGAGCAAGCGCTTGTTGTTATCAAAATAAAAAGAGACAAAGAAAACCCGCATCTTATACAATTGCCACGTTTTGCGAAGGAAATTTACACGCTTGTTGTTTCAGAAAGTACGCATGTTGGTCGGGAGCTGTTGGGCATTCGTCTTGTCAACAGCAACAGTGCAGCAATGCGCTATATTTTAGTAGCAAATGACAACGCAACATTCTCGACACATCCTGAAAAAGGAGGTTTGATTTTGAACAAGAACCTAGATTTTGAAACTAAGAAAACATACGAGTTGTTTTTCATTGCAGAGCTAAACAACGAAATTACACTTAGAACTTATACTAAAATCCGTGTTACTGTCATCGACGAAAACGATAATCCACCCGTATTCATACAATCAAGTTACGAGACGTACTTACGTGGTGGAATTACCCCTGGACGCTTTGTTACGAAAATTGAAGCTTACGACAGAGATTCTGGTATCAACAGTGAAGTTGTTTACAAAGTAGACACGAATAGGACAGTTGAGGAATTTAGTTTAGATTCGCTGACCGGTCATTTGAGAGTGAAGAAGTTGAGTAAAAGTAAACTGCATCATCTTCCGATCATTGCTTGCGATAAGGGTGTGCCTCCTCTGTGCACACGTAATAGGCTTACTGTCTTCATTGCTAAAGACTCGTATGAGGGAAGTCTGCCGATGGTTGTACTTGAATCTAACTATACGTTTGTTGAATTGAAGCTGAACATTGATCAGTACGTTCCTGACAAAAGCGAAAAGATTACTTTGAGGTTTATTGCACAAGAAACTCATACTAATCACCAACATTGTAAGTAAAACAAATTTTGAATTTATACGGAAAGGTAATCTTATACGAATGCTCTTACGAAACCATTTTAGTTCGGACTGTCTAAAAGAATTTGTTTCGATTAGTTTTTTTGAAAATATGACGTTTTACGTTGCTTAGCCAACAATAGGCCATACGATTTTTCTGAACAGGATGAGAAATAGAAAAGATTTTTTATCTTTTACATGTTATATAAAATCAGCGGATTGACCGATTGAAGTGATTTAAACATTGTTTCAAACCTGAAATATTTACTTAGATATTTCCAATTTTAGGGGATTTTTCTGATATTTAAAATACGTTGTTGAATGTGTGGATTTTATAAAATGCGGCGATCATAAAAAGTATTAAAAAGCAACAACACGTGGTCATACGGTGAAATTGTTACACTGGTTTCAAAGCGATTATCCCTTGAGAACAAAGCTAAACTCTCTCATCTGGAAAACGAAAACAAACAATGTCGCCTCTGCTGTAGCCATCTTTATTTTAAGCAATTGAACCCTAACCTTAGACAAATAAGTAATGTTTTTTGGTTTGGGGATATAAATCTTACTTTTTCTGACACATTAGGCCTCTTGTGTCAATTGGCCATATTCTTATTGTGTTTACTATTCCCAAGACAAAATTAAAGATCATTCTCATCGTTTGATTGTCAAAATTTTAAATATCGTAAAAATCCTGAAAAATATTAAATATGTAAGGTAGGTAGGTAGGTAGGTATTATTTTGCCACAATTTAAATTTACAGGTTTTTAAGTATACTACACTACAGAACTAAAATATTTACACAGTTTCAAAAATTACAAAGGAAAGAAAAAATCAATTAATAAA
>JAYJMH010024725.1:0-18573 GCA_036873815.1 Phacellophora camtschatica
TAGCGTTGTTTTCGTGAAGCAAATGTGAATTTCACAGCTTTTCTAATCATTTTTTTTGAGAACGGACCAGTCTGAACAGGGACATAAACAAGCTTCGTTTTCAACAGCAAAAACGGATCAAAATGAAAACAGAGTGGTGTGTACGAGGCCTGTAGTAACGTTCATTTCGACCTAAAATTGTTATCGCACGCCTAAAATCGCCAAGGCGTGCGAAATGCCGCACGCGCACTAAGACAGGCCTGATAGCTACAGTACTGTAGTGTATCCAAATGACATAGATTTATTTAGTTTAACAAAAATGGATATGTATTTTACACAAACAGTAACTTAGGTATACTGTTTGTGTGCCAATATAGGTATACTGATAAGTACTGTAGTTCTACAGTTGACAAAAGACCGTTATTTTAAATGCAGAGATAATTCCGCAAATCGTCCGCCAAGGACCTTTTGATGAAGGTTTTTAAGCCTTTTTGAGTGTTTTATGTTGAATGATTTTGGCTACTTTGCTCAACACTTGAGATTGATGGCCGATATTAACAAAATAAGTTTTTATACTTTAGTTGTCATCTCATCTACACACCTGTGTAAAATTTCTTGGAATCAAAATGAGTTACCACAATCTTTATGGATTCGCAAACGCTACAAATTTTGTTTACTCACCTGGTATATACTAAGCTCTGCTTTTCTTGATTTGTTATGAATAAAATTGAATTGAAAATTGAATTGTATTTATTTATTCCAGCCACCGAAGACACCTTTGCAGAAAAGCATGGACATTTTAGGAAAGCAATTATCATCATATTCTATTCTTATTATTGGTAAGACTGTTCTACAAACAGATATTCGTTTAGAATTAATTTAAATTTCATCCAACACAAACTGGACATTGAATAGATACATACAGCGTGCACCAGAAACAATTAGACACGTTTCATTTGCTGTTGTTTGAGATATGCTTGCCCGATTTTATTATTTTGCAGCTGAAATGCCAAAATAATCATTTTCATAAATTTTTAAAACAACTGATATTTTAATTGCCTACCAGCAATAGATTTACTAAAAAGGAGAATGCTCAAAGTGTTTCTAAAAGAATCCAAAAAGAGAGATCAATAAAAAGTTGTTTTTTGAACGTTCTAACCAATGAAAGTATGTTTTTTATCATTCACTAAAGGAGGCCTGGGAAATCCTTTACAAAACATAAAAACGATTTGGTTATTTTTATTTTCGATGCTGAAGTTACACAAATTGTGTATAAATTTTACCGGGTCATTTGAAAAATTTTCAAACGATTTCAAACGTTTTGCATTTTTATAGAACACTGACGTTTAAAATTTCACAAACGTTGCCTCGCCATCAAACCCCCAAGTAGAAACACATGCAAGCTAATTTATACACGTAAGAACAATGTTAATTAATAATATAACAAACTTAAAGGGAAGTGTGATTTTTTATTTTTTATCTTATAACACAAAATATCAAGAATTTTGTGGATATTTTCATTCAATGTAAGGATATATGTATATCCGTATATATTTTACGTATATATATATATATATATGTATATCCGTATATATTTTACATATATATATATATATATGTATATCCGTATATATATATATATATATATATATGTATATTCGTATATATTCGTATACAAATTTTTTTTAATTTTTAGGATTTATTGTTCTTTTGGGGTGGATTCAGAAACGAAAAATTCTTGAAATGTTCACAATTGGCGTCAGGTTAGAAACTTAATAGCATTTTTGTATATTTTCATTCACACATGAAGGACTCTTTTGAGTTGAAGTTACAATTAGGAAATTCAAAATTGATGTTTTTATCATGTGTTTAATTACGTGATACTAAACAAATTAACAGATAGACTATGCTGATTCAAAATAATCATATCTCCTAACGATAACGATATAACGATAGCTATATCACCGTTTGCGGGGCTATAGCTCGAAATCTGAGGCTAAAATCTAGAAATATGCTCAAAACAACGTCCGAAGATCAAACTTCACACTGCTTCGGTTTTGTTGTTATCCGTTTTTGTCAAAGAAAAATGCTGCCAAGCTACCCGTTCACATTGCTCCGTTTTCTTACATGGTTATCTTTCATTAATGCTATAATACTACCGAGACAACCAACAGCTGTTAACAATTTCGAAAAGCAAAATGGCAGTAAAACTTCGAGTATCCCTTTGCCTTCTTTTTTCTCGAAAATAAAATCAATTTTGGCGCGCATAGTCTTTTTTTGTTGGTGTTGCAGCATTTTAAAAAACCTCCATTTTTAAGCATTCACATTAATCCAGTGCGTTTTCGAAAACCTCTGTCTTCAAATGTGTTAGATTTCGAAGACTGTTTTTGAAACACAAAAACAGAAATCTCTTATCTGCGCTGATCTCCTTTTTTCTTAGAAACTCCCGCCATTTTTTCGTTTCTAATTTCGCGCCAAATTATATGTCAAAATATAATCTCTCGTGTGCGCCGACCTCAAACAAAAATGTTTTTTGTGTTTGAAACACCAAAATATCTCGTCTGCGGCCAGCTTTAGAGTTGGAATATCATCCAGTCATTTGCTGCGACCACGTTTACCTGTCCAAAACTTGAAATTTAAATTGTCCTAATCTGTGAGCTTTCATATCAATTTGAAGAAACAAAAATTCCATTCCATGTTTCGAAATTGAAACAACCTGCTTGCTTTGATGGTGACTTGGAAGTAGCTTGCGCGCAGACTCAACAAACGTGAACATAGTCTGCACATAGGCAACTTGGAAATTGAAAGTTTAAAAATATTCACTCATCAAATTCTCAAGTCGGTATTGGAGCAACCAAGATGTTTTTTTTATGTCAAAACGTGAACTGAAGTGAATGGCCTTCCTTCAAATTGACTTAAAAGCTCACAAATGCGAGCAAGTTTAACTTCCTGTTTGGGACAAGTGATTGCAGATGACGGGGTGATATCACGAATTATAAGTTTACTTTTCGGGCGTCGTTTTGAGCGTAATTTGAGATTTGAAGTCTCAAGGATTTCAAACATTATTTTGTTATTGTTCATTTTTGTATTCCATGATATTTTTAGTTTGGCAGTTGCTGCTATCCCAGAAGGCCTTCCAATCGTTGTGACTGTTACTTTGGCAATTGGTGTAATGAGAATGGCAAAACGAAATGCAATCGTGAAGAAACTACCAGTAGTAGAAACATTGGGTAGGTTTCAATCCACCTTTTTGAGAGAAGTCTGCCATTTTGAGATTTTGAGCTTTACATTTTTGATTCTTCATTTAGATTCTGTTTTCAAAGTTTAATCTGAAAGCCAGTTTCTGCATTTCTACCTGAATTTTTATCAAAATTATAGCGTTGTGAAGATTTGAAATTTGTAAGAGCTTTGACTGTGAAAATTATGTTAACAAAATTTTTGCGGTCAGATACCTCATAAACTTGAAATCTTTGCATTGCTGTAACTTTGACAAAAAATTATGTAGAAATGTAAAAGTTGGTTCTCATACTAAACTTTGCTTGCAGAATCGGATTCAAGAATCAAAAAATCAATATCTCAAAAATTTGACAAATTTACATCATGGCAGATTTATCTCGAAAAGGTGGATTCAAATTAGCTATTAAAATGGCAAAACGAAATGCAATCGTAAAGAAACAGCCAGTAGTAGAAACATTGAGTAGGTTTCAATTCAAATTAGGTATTAAAATGGCAAAACGAAATGCTATGGTAAAGAAACTACCAGCAGTAGAAACATTGGGTAGGTTTCAATTCAACTTAGGTATTTAAATGGCAAAATGAAATGCAATTGTAAAGAAACAGCCAGTAGTAGAAACATTGAGTAGGTTTCAATTTAAATTGGGTATTAAAATGGCAAAACGAAATGCAATCGTAACGAAACAGCCAGTAGTAGAAACATTGGGTAGGTTTCAATTTAAATTTGGTATTAAAATGGCAAAGCGAAATTCAATCGTAAAGGAACAGCCAGTAGTAGAAGCATTGGGTAGGTTTCAATTCAAATTAGGTATTGAAATAACAAAACGAAATGCAATTGTAAATAAACTACCAGTAGTAGAAACATTGGGTAGGTTTCAATTCAAATTAGTGATTTAATTTGGCAAAATGAAATGCAATTCTAAAGAAACTGGCAAATGTAGAATTATGTAAACAGCAACAGTATGTAAAATTATTGCTCTTAATTTATTAACTATTTCTTCAGGATGCGCCAGTGTAATTTGCTCTGACAAAACTGGCACTCTTACAAAAAATGAAATGAAGGTCGTTGAACTGTATCTTGCTGATGGCAGAAGGGCAGAGGTTTCTTTTTGTTTTTTATTTTATATTTATATTATTTGTCAATCAGAATCTGTTTTATAGTCAGCTACTACATTGTTTTTGATTTTTAAAACTTTCGTATTCGTTAAAACAAATAACTTAGTAGAAATCAGAGTTAATGTAGTTTATGCTATACCAAATTTGAATTACAATAGTACACAAATAACGAACAGGTTTTTTGTTTCCACTAAAATCAAAAAAGTATTTGTTCTTAATTATTGTTATTAATTACTAGATTTCGGGTGTTGGATACAGTGGACATGGTCAAATATTTTTAGATGGTCAACCTGCATCCGATTATACAGATGTAGGCCTAACAAATCTAGTTAAGGTAAGAGATTTTGTTTATTGCCCATGTTACAAAACGTAGGAAAGTGTTAGTTTTAATCACATGGAGGTAGGTGTTAGTTACAATCACTTTGGAGGGCGTTAAAGTGATATTATATATTAATATGGTAGTAAAATTGGAAAAGAGGCTGAGCAATTTGGAAGAAAGCTTATTTCCTGGTGGGATCATAATGTCTCCAAAATGCTAAATTTTCTTTGGTTAGAAACTCTCAGCCACTCTTGGCGAGTTGACCTACAGTTTGACCTACAGCTTGAAGGAGGGAAAAAGATAAAGCCTTCCGTTCTATATGTGCTGGAATATACAAACACTGTGCTTTTCCTTTTAAAAAAATCATTTTTTGTTTTGGAAAATATTTTGCACTCATTTACTCCCACGCTTATCCTGAAGAAGTCCTTGAATTTTATCACTTGTTTTTCAGGCCTGGAAATGCCCTTCAAAATTTGAATATTCTATTTTGTCCTTGAAAGAAAAAAAAGAAAAGAAAATCTTTCAATCTGTTAAAATGTTGGTCTGTATTTGTAATAATGCACAAATACGAAGTGGAACTTTAATGGATATATACATATTTCGTTTATAGGCTGGTTGTATTTTTAATAATGCACAAATATGAAATGGAACTTTTATGGAAATATTCATATTTCGTTTATAGGCTGGTTGTATTTGTAATAATGCACAAATACGAAATGGAACTTTAATGGGGCAACCAACAGAAGGTGCTATTATAGCTGTTGGTTTAAAGGTATTGTAATTACATTATCGTTTATAATTGATGTCTTTTCATGAGTCTCAATAAATATGGATATTCGTGTACCGTAATGCTTCGACTAAACGCCAGGTGGTGTTTATTAATGTTTTTAATTTTTGTGGCTGTTATTCTAGGGGGCATTTAAAAGAGGTGGGGCGTTAAATCAAAGCATTACGCTACAAACTTGATTTTTAAGATACTGTTGGCAGAGTTAATCATTGTTTGCTTTGACTAATTTTTCATCCATCAATCTACAATCATATAAACAATGGTAATTTTTAGTTGTTGTTGTTGTTGAGTTAAACGTTTGTAGATTACTTACCATTATTGATTTCTTTACTAATAATTCATCAGCAAGAATGCTTTGTTTCTCAAGTTATCGAATTGAAAAATTAACTCTTAAATGTAACTCTCTTGACGAGGTAATTAAATTTGGGATTTATCTTATGTTAGTGTTGCACTTTATTTGTATTTTCAGACAATTTCATTACATTTTCGGATAATATTACAATAATATTTTGTTTCCAGCTTGGTTTGGTTGGTGTAAACGATTTATACAACAGGATTGATGAAATTACTTTCAATTCAGACAGAAAATGGATGGCAGTTAAATGCAGGCGTAGATATTCTTCCACAGAGGTAGATATTTAAGTTTTTGTACCGGGTGTCCCAGAAAAAAGGCTACACCTTTGCAAAGCTATTTTGGTGGACCTTTATGGCTTTAATATTTCTGTTCCTCGTTGCATTTAATGAAATTTACTCCAACTTAAAGTTTAATACCTTAGTTCGCTAAATAAATTGAATAACGGCTGAGTTGCGCCCAACCAGAACCAAAATTTAGGTTTTCTTCAAAACCAGAGGTTGGCTTTTCCATTGTATTCGCTGAAAACGTTTTTTTGGGAAAGGAGCCTTGAAATTAACATTATAACAGTATTGATCAATGAATAGCAACACACAACGATACGTTCAAATTCAATTGCTGGTTGAAAGCAATGACTACCGGGTGTCTCAAAAAACCTTACACGGGTTTTGCAAATATAAACGCAAATGTAACAGCTGTGATATTGTCATCCATATTTTAAGGTTTTTTCAGTGAAAACAACGTGTTTTGCTGTTAAAAGTTTCCCCTATTTGTAATGTATGTCACGTTTCTTTAGAGACCTCTCGTAATGCTGGTTGTCATATTTATTTTTGCACTTGTTGTAAAACTTTGCTTCGTTTGAAACTAGACTTTCAACAAGATGTTCGTGCTGCATGTAATTAATTCTTTCATTTATGGTGACAGGTAACTCACCAACTTCTTCGAATTTTTTAATTGTTCGGCAATGCTGGCATATAGCCACTTGCTCTATCGGCGCGTTTGCTATTCTTTGCTAGACATACAAGTATTTCACCAGACGACTTTTGGCAAATGAAGCACAGGTCATAATTGAATTCCCTGTTTTCTGATTTGCTAGTACTGACTCTCTGAAAATCGGTAGGTGCATCCAACAAAGTAAACTTTCTCTCCGATATCATTAAATTTTTCAAATCATTTCCTAAGCAACAACAAAACCAATACACTGTATGTATTTTCAATGGATTTTGCAGCAGGTCAATTTAACTTTTAAAATGCAACTAGTAGTTTCTAAGAATATTTTCTACCATCGTCATTGATGACGATGATGGTCTCTGTGAATATGTTTGCAGTCAGCGAGTCAGACTGCAAATAGAGGTCTGGAACCAATAACAGATGTATGCAGTAGCTAGATTTTTTGGGCATGTTGATTTTAACCAATGAATTTATCCTTTTCAGTGATTCAGACAACACATAAAGCCAACCTTTTGCACTTTAAATACGTTCCCCAGTATAGTTATTTAAATTGTACAAAAAGGGGTCTGGGACCCAATACCCTAAGGCAGCCTTTTTATTCCTAAAAAATGTTTTCGAGTGTCGATTTACATATGTTTGGTAAGTTACAGTGTTTTATTCTCCCTCTCAGAAGGAATTTAAGAAAATGACCATATAAGGAAATGTGGATAATTAGGCCAGTATAAAAATAGCACTAGGGCTAATCTTTGAACTTGTGTCCATATCTTATCTGATTCCCCATATCAACATCTACATTTCAGCAAATATTCATGCTAGTATCACATTTTGCATGATTATTATGATATTATGTGCTAACAGCCCACTAATGTATTCATTGACTCTCTTAGCCACGAGTCGTTCCAGTATTTTTTCAAAACAGAATAACAGAGAAATTGGTCTGTAGTTTATGACAGAGAAATTGGTCTGTAGTTTATGACAGAGAAATTGGTCTGTAGTTTATGACAGAGAAATTGGTCTGTAACTATGACTCCAAAGCAGCTATGTTCAATATTTAGATTTTTGAGTGAATCTAATTTTCTTTGCGATTTTTGATTCAGAATGTGACGTGCTAATATTGACCTTTGATAAATTCAGCTAAAATTTTAACCAAATACATTCAGAATTGCATCTGTAATGGTCACAAGATTTTGGCATTCGTGGTCAGTAGCGAAGATAACACAAAGTTTGCACTTTCATTGGGCGTAACTCAGTAATTATTAAGTCAAATTAAAAAAAAATATATTGAACTTCAAGTTAAAACCTCTTCTATAACACTGAAGTAGAAGCGAAACTATCAGAACTTCACCTCTTCTACAGCAGCGTTGGAAACGTGTAGCCTTTTGGGGCTAGGGGGTCACCCGCTATTTGTTTACATTTGTTGCTTTTTGTTTACATTTGTTGCATTTCTCTCAGTAGTTCTTATTCTATTTTAAATTCTAACTTAGATTAATTTTAAAATTAAATCAAATTAAATTCAAAGAAATTAAATCAAAACATGAGTAAATTCAGTCTTTGGTTATATGTTAGTTTACAAGGCTTTTGTCTTCAGTGGTATGAAAATTCAGTCTTTGGTTAGTTGTTAGTTTACAAGGCTTTTATCTTCAGTGGTATGAAAATTCAGTTTTCGTTCTTGCTAGTTTACAAGGCTTTTATCTTCAGTGGTCTGAAAATTCAGTTTTTGTTATGCTAGTTTACAAGGCTTTTATCTTCAGTGGTCTGAAAATTCAGTTTTCGTTCATGCTAGTTAACAAGGCTTTTATCTTTAGTGGTCTGAAAATTCAGTTTTCTTTCATGCTAGTTTACAAGGCTTTTATCTTCAGTGGTCTGAAAATTCAGTTTTCGTTCATGCTAGTTAGCAAGGCTTTTATCTTCAGTGGTATGAAAATTCAGTTTTCGTTCATGCTAGTTAACAAGGCTTTTATCTTCAGTGGTCTGAAAATTCAGTTTTCGTTCATGCTAGTTTACAAGGCTTTTATCTTCAGTGGTCTGAAAATTCAGTTTTCGTTCATGCTAGTTTACAAGGCTTAAATGGTACGAAACTTTTAATTGCATAAAAAGCTGAAGCATTCAACGTCATCACAATTTGTATATTTCAAGTTTCCGACTATTTTATTTTATCATTGTTTTTAAACTTCTATTTCATGTTCAATGATTTAGGAAACAATGGATTTATACTATTTAAAAGGTGCCCCAGAAAGGGTCCTGAAGCAATGTAAGTTTTGGGGTTCTTGTGTACAAGAAAATGAAATTGAAGAGTCTGATTATGAAAGAGTAATGCAAAGATCAAAAGAAATGGGAGCAAGAGGACTTCGTGGTAATGTTATTTTATTCAATCTTATTTAAATGTATTATTTGTCAAAAGAAGCGATTTAAGATATAATTACAATGGCTTTTCCTGACTTCAATCTATTGTTTGAATCTATACCAGGTGACTCAAAAAAATGTGGTACGTTTCCCGGTTTATAAGACTGAGAAGAGCTATCCTCTTGTTGCATTTTACGTTTCTATGATAGATCAAAGGTGTAATCAGTTCATAGAAAAAAATTTCAAATCAATCATTCCGTCCCTTTGTTATGAGCGATTATTTAAAAAGTAATCTTCATGGAGCAGCCAGTAATTCCTCGAGACAGTTGTCCAGGTTTTACCTTCTTTTCTACTACTGGGAAAACAGCTAAACCTACATTAATATAATAAAGAGAAAAAGGCCGACCAGTTTCTTAAAGTTCTTTCGTTCTGCTTTTCCAACAAAACCATTTCTGGCTTTAAAATTGTGTCATCGATTTTATTCAAGTAAATTTTCTTACCTACGTAGAACCCACAAGATCTTAAAATATTCAAATTGTTTAACCAAGATACATGGAGGCAAATGTCCCACGTTTTTTTTGGGTCGCCTGGTTTGCGTAAAAATATGTATATGTAGGTTTAGCTGTTGACAGAAATCTTGACAAAAAATGTCTTTACTAGCTGGTGACAGAAATCTTGTAACGACAAAATTGTACACGTTTTTCTCTTAATGTTGTAATCTGCTAATTGTTTTCCAAATCTTTGACAAGCAGTAGTCTTTTTTTTAAATTGTCAACGTTGGACATATTTTTTGTATTGTGCAAATATACGCTTTTTAAAGTAGGAGTACGATTTAAATCATAAATTTTTGTCACTTGCTGGGGGAGGCATTTTGGATTTTTTATGCAATATTTTATTTTCAAGGAATCCATTCGTATAAATAAGGTATACAGCTTCAAGATCAAAACAATTTTAATTTCTAGGATTTTCTACAGAGCAGCAGCACAAATTTATAATTTTTCTTTTATTGATGGCTTAAACAATTTTTAGTTATTGTAATTGTTATCTGCTTTTGAAATCAAATGACTTTGTGTTTTCATGTTACAGATTTTAACGTTTTTAATATTTAATAATATGTTTAATTTTTGACCTTTTTCAAAATGAAATTTGTATTCATTTTATTTGTTTTCTTTTTAGTTATTGCAATTGCATATGGTGAGCATTTACAATCAATGACATATCTTGGGATTATGGGATTGATGGATCCTCCCAGGAATGGTGTTCGCGAGGCGATCGGCGTTTTAAATGAGAGTGGGGTATCTGTAAAGATGTTGACTGGGGATGCACGAGAGACTGCTCTTGCCATTGGTAATTTTAAATTGTCAACTGCTTTTCTGTGTCTAACGAATTTGAAATAGTCGCGAAGTATACATATAATATATATATATATATAATCTATTTTTGTTTGCACAGTTGTAAAAAAAATATAAACGTAAACGAGTTTAACTAAAACAAATAATTTTACACCTTGAAGACAATCATTTTCTAATATTTTAAAATGTTATTGTTTTGTAGGGAAACTGCTTGGCTTTAAAAGTGAATCTTCAATCACTCTTTCGGGAGAGCAAATTGAATCTATGGATGGTTACGACTTAGACAGTGTTATTGAAGACGTATGTGATTGAAAAGTTTTCAAGAAATGTTTTCTTTACTTTGTCATTTACAATCTAATTTATTAGGAAAAACAATTAAAAACTCTTTAAAGCATCCATCTTATTTTTTCAATGCCAAAATTTTGTGATTTATAAACCAATTTTATATTCACTTTAGAACTTTGTCCATGATTGTGTAATATATATACTAATAGTAAATAGTATGATAAGATAAGCTAATGAAAAGAGACTAACATAAACATGTTTAATAACAGTTACCTTAATTTGAATTTAACACTTTTAAAAGAGATATTCTCTTTGCTTTATAAGCAATACACTAATTATGATGGCCACATTATTCTAGGTTTCAATCTTCTACAGAGTTAGCCCGAAGAATAAAGTATCGATAGTCAAGGTATTGAGCGGATGAAAATTATTTATTTTTATTAATGAGCAATCTTGCCACTTAGTTTCTCAAGGCATTGGTTTGGGTATTGAGTTATACATGGTAAATATTTAAATCTTGGATCGAATATTTTATTGCTTAGATATCAATACGTTTTCAAGTTTATGTATACACACATTTATGTCATGGGCACTCTAATATTATTCTGTCATCATACGTTTTGCGAATTTTAGGCTCTGCAACGATGTGGACACGTTGTTGCTATGACAGGAGATGGAGTGAATGATGCCGTTGCTTTGAAGAGAGCTGACATCGGTGTTGCCATGGGGAAAATTGGCACTGATGTCAGTAAGGAAGCGGCGGATATGATTTTAGTTGATGATGATTTTAAAACCATAATGGCAGCAATTGAAGAAGGAAAAGGGATATACTACAACATTAGAAATTTTGTCAGATTTCAGCTGAGCACGTGAGTTGTAGTTTCTTCCATCGAACCATATTCCATCAAACCATCGAGAGGATAATGAAATTCTTTTTGTCAAATTGTTGTTCGATTTTTTTTCATCGTTTGTTTGGCTTTTTATTTATTATTGCAGACGAAGTCCTCCAATATACTCTCTGCAAATGTCCATTTTATAGCAAAACTGAAGATGATGCTTGGAGTAGAGCATACTGTATTAACCGCACCCTAAGTTTCTGAAAGCTCTGAGATCCTCGAAAGTATAAAAGGACTCTTAAAATAGGGTCACTCTGCAGCCGAACAATAATTTCTCATTAACAAAACAGGGTTTGCTATTGAATTGCAAACTTTTTGGGAGATTTTTCGGAAGAGTCTTTTATCATATTTTTAGTTTACTAAAGTTTTCTCATAATTTTTACGATTGTCATTTTATATTTAGAACAGTTACAGTATATTCTTATTTTGTTAGGTTAAGAACGATAATGATGCAGCTAAGCTTAATGGCAAAAATTGCTTATTGTATGTTAATACTTTAGAAAATTGTCGTTGCTGTTGCTGCATTTAATTTAATTTTTTTCTTAATTGTAGCTTTGGTTCTCTTAACTTTAATACAATCATCTTATAAAAGAAAGGAATTAAATCTTTCGTAGGAGTATTGCTGCAATTTCATTGATAACCATTTCAACCGTTATGAAATTTCCAAACCCATTAAATGCAATGCAAATTCTTTGGATTAATATTATAATGGATGGTCCTCCTGCTCAGAGGTAAGTTTGGATTCTATGACTGCATCAACTTTTTCCACTACATTATACATATCACACGTGTGCACGTTTTTTTTCAGTATCATTCTTTCGACATCTATATCTAAATCTAGCATATCTAAATCTAGCATACCGCATCGTTTACAAACTTTTAAACTTATATTCATCAATTAGGTTATAATTCTTGGATTGTGTTATCAAAATTTTACTTTTATTTTAGTTATCCCAATAATTATTATTATTATTATTTTACTACTATTAATATTTGTATGTCAGTATCATTGTATATCTTATAACCTCGTTTGATGCAGCAGCACTGTTTATGTAAGCCTTGACCAAGCATACCCAATATTTCACCAACATTTTTTTGTATGTTGCTAAAACGAACGTAGCCAATATTTCTTAGCCAATATTTTTTACCCAATATTTCAGGATTAGAGCATGATTTTTATCAAAAATTTTTCAAAAGTCATCAAAAGTCATGCGCACACGTTGAAAATTGTTGGGAGAAGTAATCAAACATAGCCAACAATTTTGCTCAACATACATCACGCGAAAATCAAACATCATTCAGCATTGCCCAGCATGACTAACCATGCCCAACATTTTACCAAATATCAATGTTAAGTTCAATGTTTTACCAACATTAGGTCAATGTTTTATGTTTTATGTTAGGTGGAATGTCAGTTGCAATGTTTTACCAATGTTAGGTGCAATGTTTTATGTTTTGTGTTAGATGGAATGTCAGTTGCAATGTTTTACCAATGTTAGGTGAAATGTCTTACGTTTTATGTTTCATGTTTCATGTTAGGTGCAATGTTTTTTCATTTAACGTTTAACCATTGCTTTAAGTCTTTTCTAGGTTTTTACAAGATTTCATTTTTTATAGTTTGGGTGTTGAACCTGTTGATAAAGGCGTGGTGAAACGACCTCCGAGGAAAGCAGCTAATCCCATGATTACAAAGTTTCTTATTTTTCAAGTGATTTCTTCAGCTTGTCTTATTGTCCTTGGGACTTTATTCATATTCTGGAGAGAGGTGAAATAATCTTTTTTAGCTTCTGAAAGTTATATGTTGTGTTATAGAAACATGTTTAATCATGCTTTTGTGCTCTACGAAATCTTGCATTGGTGCTTGTTTGTGAAAATTGTTTAGCTATCTATCATAACCCTTATCTTTATCTTTATTCATAATCATTATATTTTGTCATTAGGAACCTTATTTTGTTAATATTTTAAAAGATTTTGTTCATATTAATGTATTTTTTTGTAAAACCTTTTGTGCTTTACAATACTTTCGTCTTTGTTTTCAAGATTGAATATTTTATTAATCTAAATACGATTTTCACAGTGTATATGTATACACATATAAAAATAAGTATATATATATTGCTCAGTTGGTAAAGCGACTGCCTAGAAAGCAGAAGGTCCTGAGTTCAAGTTCCATTTTTCGAAAATTCTAATATAGACCGGGTGTCCCAAAAATTTGGTAACAGGTTTGATTAAGGCTGGTGTTGAAAATATCCCTCAAATCCGTCAAAAATTACAATCAATCCTCTATAGTCAGCTTAAAATTAAAAATCTGGTTTGTTGATATTAATCATTTGAGATTTGAGATGTAACGTTTAAAGTTCAAATTTGCCTCACACTCAAAACCAGAGGTTTTGATTTTGGCTTACGCTCTTAAAAGATAGTGTTGTAGGACTTTTTGAATCACGGCAGTGTTCCCGATAACGTACTTGTTTTTGAAAATACCTCTGAACTATAATTCCAAAAAGAATCTTGAAAATCAATCGTCCATGACTAAATTGTTTGAAAAATAAACTTGCTGTTTCATTTTGGTAGATTTTTGGTAAAAATACTGAAAAAAGAGAAAGCACTTCCTAGTGGCTGCATCCATAAATAAGCGTTTAATTTAAGGATTTTTTCTGAGTGTGTTTCTAAGCACCATTAAATTCATTTCGTAAAACGATATGGTTTTGGAGATCAAAGTACGCAGTTTAGACGAAAATCTAGACCTCTGGTTTTGGGTTTTTGTTTAGGTTTATTTGGTTTAGGCAAATTACTCTGGTTTAGGCAAATTTGAACTTTCAGACTCTCGATGCACAAATAATAACAAACTAGGTACAGTGCTTCCTCGATTATCCGGCCATGTTGGGCGGCAATTTTAGAAATACCTGCGGATAATCCAAAATACCGGATAATCGAACTTTAGTAGAAAATTAGTGAAAAGACACAACCATAAGATAAACAATGCAGGAGGTTGGGATTATTTAATTTATGCGCCTTATGTGTGGCGTATGTTTTTTGTGGGGAGACAAGTTAGGGTTTGAAGAATTTTAGAATAGACGAACACACACTTTTGAAGATAAATATGGACGTAAATTAAAAGGGCAAGCATGCGAATAATTGAATAAATTCCGGATAATCTCAATTTTTGAACGCAAACTCACGCCGGATAATTGAATGCCGGATAAACGAGATGCGGATAATCGAGGAAACACTGTATCAATTTTTAAGTTGACTACCAAGAAATATTGATTTGTATACTGTTTATATATTATTGGTTTATTTGATTTATTTTTAGATGGCAGATAACATTGTTACACCGCGTGACACAACTATGACATTCACATGTTTTGTATTCTTTGACATGTTTAATGCACTGAGCTGTCGATCTCAGGTTTGTTTATTTTAAACTCAATCAGTCAGCTTAAATTCTTACATCAGAATGGTGTTTGAATACTTTATTTCAACTCCTTTTTTATTGTTGTTACTTATAATATTTTATCTGAGGAGTTCTGAGGTCATTATCGAAGCATTTTGGTCTGAAAGAAAAGGGACTAGGGGATTTTAATTTATTATTTTCACTTTTTCAACTTTCAATTAATTGAACATTTAATTGAGCATTTATTTAGATTCGATTTTGTTGAGTTTTTTTCATTGTTTTGTTTCAGACAAAATCCATTCTTGAAATTGGATTGTTCTCAAATCGAATGTTTCTTTACGCAGTGGGCGGATCGATCATTGGACAATTATTTGTAATTTATGCTCCACCATTACAGAAGATTTTTCTAACTGAGGCTCTCAGCATAACTGACTTGCTATTGTTGTTGGCAATATCTTCATCTGTATTTATTTTGGATGAATTACGGAAACTTTTTCTGAAATTGAATTCCAGAAAGAAAAAGGCAAAGGACAAAATTATTGGGCTGGTTTGATGTTATATTTGGATTCCTTTATGTTGTGTGTGTGATCTTACGCATCATGAATTTAATCTTTTGCGTATAAATTCCTTTCAAAATCTTTATTTATTTTTATCAAAGTATCAATAAATACCATTTTGCTGCGAATTAATTAATTAACAACAATAACTTTAGAATCATTTTAAAATTAATATCACATCAGTAAAAAATCATTTATGCCCTCGAGTACTCGAGTTACGTTTTTACCACGAATATAAAAATATTTCAAAATGGCCGTTTTTGTAAAAATAAAGTTAGCCTACTTTTTAAAAATAATTTTGAAAGTAGTTATCTGTGAAAATTCATTAAGAGGGAATGAAGATACTACTGATTTTTTTTATTGAAGATTCGATAGAATAAGTGTATCAATGTCCAACATGTTAGAAAAGATCTACACTAGGTGTACACAACACAAACTTACATTACACTCTGGAAAGACCAAAGCGCTGATTTTAAATATATTACATTAAACATAAATATATATACAAAAATAGAATAGTTGTTCAGCAAAATGCAGGAATGAAAATATGAACTAAGGAGGAAAAGTGTCTTCAAGATCCTTTCTTTAATAACAGAAATTGGTAGAAACATTGTAGCATTTTGAAGACCAATTATATGGAACAGTTTAGCAGAGGACTTGTGATTGAAAAGCACAATTAAAGAAACACATAAATCATATCAACAGCATTAATTTTACCATAGGAACAGAACATGACAGCAGCTATGTTTTAAAGATAGGGATTTTGTTTATCTATAATTATTAGCTTTTATTTGAAATATTATAAATTAGGAAAATTTAAAGAACATTTTAAGTAGGACATTAGCACAGTAAAGAGCATTAACACAGTAATTTCTTGTTACAAATAGCCTAGAAGATCAAAAAACGAGTTCAAAAACGTTCTCAGTGGACCCCCCTTATTCCAACCCCCCTCCCGTTTATTGAACTTTGGCTGTTTTTCCATAACATTTTTGTTCGATGTTATTGAATATAGATTGTTTCTGCTACCTTCGCACGAAAATTCTCTCTTTACAAAAAATAAGGTTATGGGTGGATTTCCACTTCCCCCAAAATCGGTATGTTTACAAGAGTTCTGTTGTTACCAAAAATTAAAGCCATTTTGCCCCATTTTGCCCAAATTCGGTTGTTCGTCAGCGAAATAGTAAGCAAAATAGGGCAATTTTGAAAACCCTTGTTTTAAGTAATGCTGTAACCTTACTATTCGTAATTAGCCGATTTTGAAGTTTTCTTCTTTTCTAAAGTAAAGCTAACGCCAAGCGATGGAGTTTTTCACTAGATTTTTCGCTCAACATTTGTCAAAATTTTGAGCGATGTGCAGAGGTTTTGACAGCAGTTCAGAGAGGGTGGCCAAACGGCTGGATTTTTGTCAATTGATTTTTTATGGTTGAGCCCTTTTGGCGCGAAAAAATGCCGTTTGTACTTAAGTTTTTAAATTGTTAATTTTTGCCAGAATGGCATGGCTATATATAGCCTTACTTTTGGCAAAAACCCCCTTCAATTTTATCCAAAAGAATGATAATTTAATAATTTGCCAAATTTTCTTGATAAGAGTGTCGCAGGAAGCTGGAAAGGGCGGGGGGGGGGCAAAATATTACTTTTTTATGGCAAAACAATAGGAAAGTTGATGAATTTGCCAAATTTCGGTAGGGTGATGGGGGGCGCCCTCGTCTCCGGCGGCTCTGGTCCTGATCACAATCACGTGTCACTAGAATACAATATAAATGTTGAATTCCACGTGTCATATTAAAAAAATATAGCTGTTTCACGGAAAAACTTTCTGTCGGTCACGTTCCACTGACTAGGCCTACTTTTGCCCGGCGTTTTTCCGTTTCACAGGTAGAAATAAGAGCCAACACGGAAAACTCTTTACCACCCTCAATAAACAGCGTAGCTTTATGACTGAAACAAGGTCTTGTTAAATCTACCGTTTGTTTTGATACAAATGATTTTGAAATAGATTTCTCAAATTTTAAGTTTGCTGCCAAAATGGTATAGATGTATTACATTTTAATTTTCTAGCTAAATGCAGCAGTATACTGATTAGATAGAAGACAACAATATTGTTTGGCAGAATACGAAACTATTTTAATATTAACCAATTATTGCCAAATGGCAATGCTATTTAGGGTATAAGTATTTAAATTTTTATTATACGAACACGTTTCTCTTATTCATATTGACTTTACAAAATAACGATTGCATCTCTTTCTTGATCTGCAGCAACATAGTCAATATAAATTTCAATTGAATTCCTCCCCAAGTCCCCATAAATACATTTTGACAAGTCCGTGTCCTTTTTGCAATCCGCTGAAGATTCAACGTTATGGTTAGTTTTGCAGTTTCTCATTTTCCAGGTTGTCATTTCCTCCAGATAGAATTTTTAGACGTCTTTCTCTATTTGTATCAATAATCGATAATGCCTTGTCCATTCTGCTTCAACCAAGTTCAACACTTCTCTGGTTAAAGTCTGTTGTTTGAATACTTCAAGATAAATTGTTATTTCTGGTCTCCACTCAGGCCTGCAAGCAGGTTTTAGATTCATCGGATGGGTAACCATACATCCTGTTCATTCCCTCAACAACTATAAAATAATCTGCAATTTTTCTATAATCTGAGTGTTTTCTTTGAGTTGGAACATCTCCAGGATTCTTGAGCTAAACAGACTGCACACAACAATACTTTTGTTTGTTCTCCTGAATTCTCTTTATTGCACCAAAATGTTCTCTTTATTGAACCAAACTGTGATAACCATAATTATGGTATGTTTGTTTCGTTTGTTGTTAAATATAAAATCGAAGCAAATAACAAATAACTACTTCACTGGGATTATTATCTTAACTATGATTTACTTTAATAAAATTAATCATTAAAGTGCCACTGAAATGAAAAAACATTTTTTTTTATTAATTATGATTTTGATCAAGTAATCATCGCTGATTTCAGAAATGACATCCGTTTTGGTGAATGGG
>JAYJMH010024736.1:0-18571 GCA_036873815.1 Phacellophora camtschatica
AACAGAAATCGAATAAGCTCCCCTCTGATATTCTGTCAGATTCAGTAAGAAAGACAACACATTGATTACAAACTTTCTAGAATTCTTTTTTGTACTACCATACTACCATACTTGCATGCCTGCCTTTAGTCTCATATAAGATAACTTTTTTCGGTAATATTAATCTTTTTTTTAGATAATGCTCTCAGGGAAGCTGACTTTTGAATAAGCCCCTCTCTCGAATAAGGCCCCCTATCAAAGGTCGAGTTTTTAAAATTTTGAGAAATTGTATTTATGCTTGCAGAATTGGATTCAAAGTTGTAACAATGGAATGTTTTAAAGTTTACGTGAGTGAGCAGTGAGACGTGCAAAAACCCCCCTCACCCCTTCCCCAGACAAGAATCATTACAATTGAATAATTTCATCCTTGGCGAAAGTGAAATGAATCATGGGACAGAGAAATGCGAAAATAAAATTACAACGAAATGCTTGAAGCATCATTAATTGTTCTTCATAGCCTGCATTTTACATTTTAACAAACTGACTGGTTTTCTCTGCTTGAAGCTATCCGATAACAATAAAAAACAATCTATTACAACTTAAAATCAGTCATTACAATGACGAGTCAAACTCACCATATGTACCAATACAATCGGACACGTTCAAAGTGTACCGAATGAATTATCTTCAATGTCTAAAATTAGAAATACGACAAATAGTACTCTGTTGTTTTTACAAAACTATTTACCTACTTTAAAACAACTTTATGATCTCCTGTAACTACATCATACGAAACAAAAATGAAACTACATAGATAATTGATGTACGACGTTCTCGTTGTTTGAAGAGGACAAGAGTTGCGCAGAGACTCACCCAGATTTGTCTAAAAGTACGAAGAGCCAGATTTGCTCAAATTAGGCCACATAAAAATATTTGACTGCAACAGTTGGAATTATGTTTATGTAAGCAAGCCTGATCCCAGACTATTTGAAAATCTTGCTGAATTTAATACATAAAAATCAAGAAGTTTTGGACTGAAAAATTTCGAACAGACAAGAAGTTCGGGGAAACAACTTCCTGCAGAACTGTCACAAAATTTCGTTTTTCAGTTCATAATCTTCCACGTGAAAAGGGTTATGTGTAGTTGCAGTATTTTCCTTCAATTTCAAGAGCAATTCTAGCACAATTTGTTAATGTACCCTTTTTGTATCCACCGTTGTTTTCCTAAATAAAAAAACAACGGTCAAATTGCATGTTCTAAACGAAGTGATTGGATAGGCTAACTAAAGTTTTTCTTGAAAATAGGCTGAGATAACAATAAAAAACAATGTAAAAGTTTGCTGACACAGCGTCTTTCCTGAAACGAGGCGAACTTTTATGTCCAACTTTTTTCTCAATTGACAAAAAATGTCTAATACCAGATTATAATGAAACTGTTAGTAACGTCTCATTTCCTTTTCTGTTTCTCGTTATCGAAAATTAAGGCTTGCTTCTTCAAGACTGCAAGACTTTTGGTCTCATGTTAAATAGGATTTCTTCTTTTGTGGTGGATTTAATTTCAGCCATAAATTCAACAAAGACAAGTCTATTGACAAATATCCATTTACCTGGAAATTTATGACCCCTAAAGGGATCTAGAGGGATTTCTTGAGCATTTTTAGACAGTACGCTGGGTAAATTTCTCTGCGATGTACGGCTGGCTTTGCGAGTGGCTTTCGCAAAGCCAATTTACTCCATCTAATATGCTACGTTAAGTTTCAAGTAAAAATGATTCACCAAAACTAATTTTCATATTCCTGAATGCTAGTTTCCATAAAATCGTAATATTGTATTATTAAATTTTCACAGACATTTTAAATTTCCCCTGTCGTAAAACTACACCTCGCAAAACTGCTTTTGTTTCACGTGTGCGAAGCATCTAAACACAAAGTCTCATTGCCAATAACACGTGTAGCAAGCAATGTACATGTAGAATTTGTGCATTGGTAAACTGGAATGACGAAATTTTAAATGACACGGTGTCCACCCAAAAGAGAGCCTAGCCTCACCTGAGAATCTTTCAAGGATTTTTTACTGATGGCGATCCAATGGTGATGGTGGTAAAAGTGCACATTTTTTTGATACTTTAATAATTAGGAAACTTCCTTACTTATGTATTGAAGACATAAAATTAAAAAAATTTACCTTAACTGATTTGCTATCTGAGCCATCGTGTCCTAATCTCCTCCGCAAATTTGTATAGCCTTTGCGAAGGAGGCGAACAGTGCCCAGTCACCCACCGGACATGATTTTGAAACAGTTTAATGCAGCAAATGATATTTTTGCATCTTATTAATAACAATTCTAACGATATGAAGTAATAATGACTTGCAAAACGTGACTTATTTATTTATCATAACAACTTTTATACCAACTTGTATCAAAACCAGGTCGCTTTGAACCGGAAAAAATTATGGTGATTTTTCAAACGTCGGAACTTTTTTGGGTCACCCGGTATATTTGTTCCTTCCAAAAATCTCCTATTTCGCCAACATTTTGGTACGGCTCAATTAGAAAAAATTGATTTACCTTCCAGATTAAAATCCGTGTTATAAAAGCTTGGTGGGAATTATGACTGGTCATGTGACAGGACACAATGACAAAGCTCCTCCGTCATGCAACAGCGCGTGCGACAATGATGGCAAGTTGTTGTTGTGTGCTGATTGCTTCTCTATGCGTGATTAAGTTACTGACATCTATAAAATCTATATTTACACAATGTTGGAGCATGAAACCCAAAACAATCAACATAGAATGAACTGTAAAAAACGTTGATCGAGATCTGAGTGCAAACTCAGCAAAAACGCAGAAAATCACTATTTGCGCGCACGCAGGCGAAGCAAACCAAGTTTGTTGCAACACCCGCGTGTCAAAATGAAGAGTGTCTTGGTTTTATGATTTTGTAAACTGGGCTGCAGTGGTCAACTTGGAGAGCCAAAACATGGAGAGATTTTACATACGTGGCATGTCATTTGTGGAAGCACTAATAACTTTTCACGTTGGTCACTGCTGAAAAATTCACTTCGATATAACACATTTTCAATGCGCTACTAAAATCGATAAATTCACCTGCTATAATCTCCTTGAAATCGTATTTAATTAATTCTTTCAACCTGCTAAGTTTAAAAAGCATGATTATTTTGGGTTTCGCACTTTAATCATTTCGTCAGAATCATACTACCAATTAATTTAACTGAATGCTATCGTAAAAATGTCACACCTATGGAAAACCACATTCTTTGTCAATGGAATGTTTACTTGTGCCCTCTAAGAGAGCTTGTCAACGCTAACCCGTTGTTATTCGGCCTAAAATTTAACTCGTCAGACGAAAAGACCTTTAAACAGGTCCTCGTATGTGTAAAAACTATTATTTACCATTCCACTGTTAGTGACACCAATTTTATTTTGGGAGGCACTGTTTTTAATTCGCAATGCATTGTTGTATGGCCTGGAGACCTGGGCATAAGACTGAAATTTACGCATGCTTAGATACCGCATACAACAGACTGCCAGATTCCAGATATAAAATGGTGTTGCAATACGTGAAAAGGTCTAATAAAAACAAAACAGTGACTTTATCTGAGCTAATCATTTGCAAAAACAACTAATGACGACTAATTATTCTAATAATTAGGCCCTTGCACCTTCGTATTACATGAAACAGAAAGAAATATTTCTCGAAATAAGTGCCCTCTACTATCTAATTTCTATAAAATTGTTGATCTTAGAAAACGTCTCTGGAAGTGTCACTATTGCATGCACATTTGAGGTTTCGTTATCGAGGCAACTGTTTCCCCATTCCAGCCGCATGAATATTTGTTTAACAAGCATTTTCCAATTGTGGTAGGTCGTGTTTGTGAAAACTGGTTCATATTTTTGAAAACGTTTAAACAAACCACTTGGCAAACGGGAAAACATTTGCGCGAAAAACAAAACGGGCCTGACAAACACAATGATTATGCGAATGTTTGTGCAACAAAAGGCTATGGCTTCGTGGTGCAATGTTGACTGTTTTTGAAGCTGTGTTGCCCAAGCTTCATCCTGTTACTTGCAGAAACTACGAAACATCGATATTCAGTCTCACTTCTTGTATTTAAAGGGAAAGCAGAGACGGCAGTAACCCCGGTTTCCATATGATAGCAAGGATTGTAAGGATCGCTAGAGGGTTTCCATATAATCGCAAGGATTGTAAGGCTCCCTAGAGTGGTACAAATCTGCTAAAAAGTAATTATTGCCAAGGATTACAAAAGTAGTGTTTGTTAAAATTCGTTTGCAAAGCTTGTTTCTGAAACAACGGGTCAGAGCTTCGTGATGCAACGTTATTTTGAAAAAACAAAATACAAAATAAAATGAGTGATTTCCATTGAGACGCATAGACCACATGTCCCATGCACGTTTTTTTATAAGAACACCGAGCTTCGATTTCAGCCTATATTGGTTCTTACTTCTAAACAGCTTTTTACAAACGTTCCACCCTATCCTTCTCAAAAACATCTTTAAAGTGGTTTCAGATCAAGTGCACAACGCCTGAATACTTTTTTAACAAAAGATTATCTGAGATTCCAAATCAATTCGACACAAATCTCAGCATTGTAGTTCTTATAAAAGTTGTTCTTATAAAAAAAATGTTTATGATCTTTGAAATACTTTGCGACCAGCATTATGATCTTTGAAATCCTTTGCGACCAGCATTATGATCTTTGGAATCCTTCGCGCTCTTTTTAATCCTTGCGATTCTATGAGGTTCAGCTGGCTTTTTAATATCTATACAAAAATCATGCTTTCGTTTACAAGGATGGTATGACATTAGCAAAATTTTCTAGCAGGGAGAGGGATGAAAACATTGTCTGTGTATTGTGTTTAGTACGTTCTAACTCTATCCGTTTACGTATGACTGCGTCGTAGTGTCAATTGACAAATGTTTATGAACTAAATACGTTATTTTACGAAATATAAAATCTAGAATGTTTAGAAAATAAAGTAAATGACCTCACCATAAAAAAACAAAAAGCTTGTCTGAAAGAAAAGGTCAAGTAGGCCTCTTGTATATCATTAACCTTTCACAGCTTTGACCGTTATCACGAGTTTGCAAGTCAGGAATTTACCACATAAACGAATAATTTTGTTGGGAAAATGGTTTGCCAACTGTGGTGCTTAAAAAATGAATTTCAGAAATTGGGACATCAGTCAGAAATCTGGCAAAATTTGACCCTTTGAAATCAGAGTGTTATTTAGGAAGGTTTTAAACCGCGTTTGAATGGGGCTCCTCCAATCCAAGACCAGGCCATAGTCACTTGTATGCAAGGAATTTATGTCACATTCTGTTCATGATACGCAAAGAATTTTTAACAAACCGGTCACGAAATTTTTAGGCTTAAAATTTGGAGAGAAAAAATGAACAATCTACATTCTTGACAAAATTTAAAGGCCTAGAGCTGCCATTGAGCATGTTTATATTTTGGAGTGGCTTTAGTCTGAAAAAATAGCGGAACGTTTAAAGTATAGAAATAGTAGTCCCATAACGAAATAGTTGTAAATCAAATGATTTATTGCAGAAAGACGCCATGTTAAACAGCTTCGCTTCATTTAGATTTTCTCAATTAAGGCATTGTTTCCAAATGTCACCTGTTCAATTTTTATTTCGTGCAGCGCGTTTAACACGCGAGAAGCCGTCTTGACCTTGTGAACTTAAACGGGCACGAAAGAAAATAAAAACTACGGTCAATTGGCACGCAATGTTGTCTTGGAATTCTCCGAGCCTGTGTATTCCTTGCAAACAGTAACAACTATTACATGACTGTCACTACTAGCTATCACCTGCATAGCGACTAAATCGCTTGTCAGCTCACGTAATTCACATAACACTCAAAGACAATATGTATAGGCAACAGAGGGGCGTTGGTATTGCGGAAAAAGTCCAAACTCTTAACTACATGTGTTCCTTACAAGAACAACTTTGATAAGAAACAGTAGGCTGAGGTTTGGGCCAATTTGTTTCGTTATTTCTGAAATTACTTATGTTAAGTACAAAAAGTATGCAAGGGTTGAACACTTAACCTGAAACACATTTTAAAAGTATTTTTGAGAAATATATGGTTTGTAAAAAACATGTCCAAAAATAAAACAAAAACCAGACTAAATCGAAGACTAAGAAAAATCAAGAAATTTTCAAAAATTTCAGAAACCAGGGTTTCCATGCTTTATCAAATTGGGAATTGTGCTTAATTCAACACATTCTTAAAACGGTATAGTCTAAGTTCGTATAGCTACTGTTGTCATCGTGCTTTTAGAAAGCTACACATTACAAGAACAACATTAAAACCCGAGGCTAGGCCAAATGGGTGTGGAGCTGGCAGTTCTTTCTATTACGGTCTAATTAGAGAAAACTATTCTACGAAGCTGTTACTACAGGAATTATCACCTGGGTTGAATTTCAATTTTTAGCAGGGCAACTGTTATTTATCGTGGATCAATTTTATCATTTTATCAACCAATGATTTACGTCGTAAAACCTCTAGACACTACGTGCTTCTTCAGCTGTTATTCATTGTTTTAAAATTCAGGAAAATGCGCGAAGATGTGCGCTATTCAATGCAATCTCTTCGCACCTAAACAAACTTAAAACATGCAAAATTCAGCAAACGAGATAATTCGATGAATTTCTTATCTGTAAAATAAAGACAAAATGGCTAAATTAATAACACGTCTCTCTACACTCAAACAGCGCCCCTGCTTCAAAGTTGACACACTTCTTATGCCCCCAGCTATGAACATCAGCCTCAAAGGCTATTTAAAGGGATATTTTAGAAAGAACTACAGTACTACTTCTTGTCTTTTACAGGGAAGACTCTAATGCTACCCTACTGTAGACCGGAATGCAGTCGAATGCAGTTGGTCTTCATGACCACTACTATCATTTAGCTCTTGCTAAGGCCTGTTTCCCATGTAGGCTGTCCAATTTGACGTGGATGTTCCAGACAACAACATGTCACGTATTAAGGTTTCTATTGGCGTCTTGCCGACAAGTCGCACAAAAAAAACCTGTTCGATGACACTTTGGTTCACCGTGCGAATTGATGGCAATCTCAATAAAATCTTACCTAGACGACTCGGTTGTGTCGGGTATTGGCTCCTAACGTAGTCTTCTAGGGCACACTGACTTTTCTCTTGAAGGCTTTCTATGTAATTTGGATCCGACAAACCAGGAGCATCTAGGATAAAACATCATGATTAGTATTATAAATAAACTCTAGCTGGCGTCGGATGACTCATATCGTCGTCATCGTCAGTATTGTCATTAATTCAATAACAATGTAACGACATTAAAAATATGTCATTACATATCTGATGAGGTATAAATGAAATAATACTTGGATAATAATACTTGCCATGGATACTAATCCTTCAATAATTTAAACGAGAAATCATGTAACATGCTTAGAATAGTAGAAGATGGAATTGTGCAATATAGAATATGAAACGTAGACCATTCGTTAAAGTATGGAATGCTGAAACATATGATAATAACGTGCAAAATCATTAAATTTTTAATAGGGAAGTAAAGCACAAGCTTCCCGGGCTACAGATATTGTGACTCGTGAAAATTCTTAGGCCCTCTTCTCCCGCATTTTTTATTTTTTTCGTGTTCACATTTGTTTGTTTATTTTCCATTAATATTCCGCTTGTTCTTCACCTGAGGCAGTAAATAGGAGGATAGACTTTCAAAAGTTCTGGAATTTTCCGAAATGAAAATTTATTTAATCATTAATTAATCATTTAATTAATTACTTCATTTAATTAGTTAATTGATAATAATGAATACTGAATTTTGAATGTTTTTCTGCAAAATCCCTAATTTCCCAACTGATGTCAATAATTAAAGAAAAAAGCAATTTAACATCTATATGCTGTTTCTTAATATTTTACCCAAAAATAAAATAATATAAGAATTAAAAATTTTAGAGCTAAAATTATCTTATCCATTATTATCGAAATATATTGTCGAATCGAAATCCCAGAATTTTTATGTCCCAGAATTTTTATGACCCAGAATCAATTTTATGGAAGCGAATGATGACATGACATCATCACAATTACATGTTGGTAGACTGGTACCGAAAATCTGCTTTGGCGGGCTTTTGAAACTCGTGTCAAAGCAAGAGCGTTGAACATGCGTTAAGAGAATGAAAGATGCCGAAAAGATGCTTACAGCGAAACCAACGCAATGTGGTAAGATTTTTCATACGTAAATAAAACGTTCCACTGATCGCTCTAGTCAAGATGCTTTGTGTGTGAAACAATGATTTCAGATCATTCATTGAGCGAAAGAGCGATGGCCAGCCATTTTCATGCTACTGTATAGTCTATAATAGGAATTTACAATAACACAAATTTCGCTCGCACTAAAGCAAAAATGTCATTACCCTTATCTTTTCTCAGCTAACCTGAAGGCCAATTGTCTGAAAATAGCACATCTTTTGGAGCATTTCGTTTTCCATCGAAGAAGACTAGCAGACTAGATCAGCGTCGCTCTAAATGGAACGTCGCCCAAAAATGAAACACCTTCTTTTTTACCATCAGTTCATTCTGTAGGCGTTTTGGAAACAATTAATCTTATACAGAGTGCATCTGTCTTAAAGATGAAACGTGCATCTCTCACAAATTCTAAATGTTATCGAAAATACAAAGGTGTTTCACCACTTCAGGGCGACATTCCATTCAGGGCGACAATACTATAGTATAGATAGACTAGTAGAACAAAACTAGCAACTCTAATATATGTCTAAAATATGCATGAGTTTAAATTAATTAAGCCCCCCCCTCTTGAATAAGCCCCCATGCATCTTGGAGGTGGTTTTTTTAATAAGCCCCCCTCTCAAATAAGCCCCCCCCTAATTTGTCAAAACAGATATAAAATAAAAGCCTCCATCTGATATTCTATCAGAATCAGTAAAAAAGACAACACATTGATTACAAGCTTTCCAGAATTCTTTTTCATACAACCATACCTATGTTTAGTTTCATATAAGATAATACTCTGTATCTTTTTTAGATAATACTCATGCTTTCTTTAGAAAATATTATCAGGGAAGCTGACTTTTGAACAAGCCCCCCTCTTGAATAAGCCCCCCTATCAAAGATCAAATTTTGAACAAGCCCCAGGGATTAATCAAATTATTACGGTACTTGCTAATCAGTATTATGGATGAGTGATGTCTCCAATTCGAGTTGAATGATGTTGTTACACCTTGACACAAAATTCATGGTGAAAATCTTCCAATTTATAAATGCACATGTCTTCTGCTAACAAGGCTTTCAAAGAAATAAAATAAAATAACACATGAACTGCATTGAGCCCAAAAATTATACATTATTGCAAGTCAAAACTAAAATATCCTAAAACGTTGAAGCTATTTCACTCATTCCTTAGGCCTACTATCAAATTACATTCATTTAAAAGCTATTTAAAATGACAGTGAAGTTGATCTTGCACAAAATTTTGACTGATCCTTTCAGGTTGGAAGAGCAACAATTTTGCATAATATCAATCATTTCACAAGAGTTTGAATTGAATATGATAAATCTCAACACACAGGAGAACCATTGTTTCATAAAATGAAGAAACCACTTCCAGGTGTGATGCAGACTGACCACACAAAAGACACACCACAAGATTTAATAGTCTCAAATCTGTGATGGCCTACGATTATAATCTGCAGAAACTTTTTAAAAATATAATGGGGGTGCACATATTTTGATGTATAAACTTACATTTTTGTCTGAACCTGTTGCAGATTAGGGAAATTACTGTTCTCGGAACAATAGTCAGTAATAAATGATTTTCAATGCTAGAAAAGTTGCTTAGAAACAGCATAATGGCTTTATTAAAAGAATCCTTGCTTGTAACCAAAATTTAACATCAGAAAAATTACATACATCTGTATATAACAGAACATATCAAATCAAGATTGTAGCAATTTCATAATACAGTAATACAAGAATCTTCAGACAACTGAGGGGGCATTTGTTCTTAGAACAAAATACAAAGGTTTCATAAAGAAATTGTAAACAAACTAACATGATTATTAAAGTTACCAAGGGGCTAAAGGAGAAACTCTCTGAACATCATTACGTTATTGTGTGTGCAAACAAAATAAATGTCAGATGGCATTGCAGAAATCAAAGGCTACTTCAAGGAATATTATGGGAAGTAGCAGAATGGGCAGGGACAAAAATAACATTGCCTCCATTGGCTAATGAGTTAAGTTTACAAACATTTTTATAAATTAACCTCTTTTGTATTTCATTTGACTGAAGGACTTTTCATTCATAGAATGTTGCAACTCAAAATATCACTTTTAATTTTTTTTCTACACAACACCATGAAATTAGATTTAACTTATAGGTTGTAACTATGTATTGTCAAAATATGCAGCTGAAACTAGGAATTAGTATAGTGGTTAGTCATTTATGAGTTCTTCCTCAAATATATAGCCTCCTGAGCTCCTCCTCTGAAAAGTTTGTGTAACTATGCAAAAGTTGGATACCAATCTTTCTGCAAATAATACCTTTGAATCTTAACATATATATAGATAGTGTATATATTATTTTGTAAGATAGTGTTAAGTTTTATGTTCTATTTTTCCTTTCAGCATCATAGATTTTTAATCAAGTGAAACTGGACTTAACCTAACAAACTCAAACTGCTAATCTTCCTCAAGGCTGGTTCTAAAAAAATATTCTTAGTTTTAGAGTCAGATTGTTGTAAGGATGGGGAGAGCAACTCCCTGCCACGTCAAATCAAAATTGTTGACCAAGAAAGAGACTAAAATTCTCAGACCTGCCGCATAGGTTTATGATTTCTGGTCCTGGTGACACATACACTACAACCTACACCCTGGCGCCTCCCTGATCTTTCGGAAGGTATATTTACCAAGCAATAGAATTCTAAAAGATCAATGAATGGGGGGAAATCATCTTTTCACAATCTCTTGGAAAAAGGTTTGTAACACACAGTAAATTAGAGACAATAAAAAAGGTTTATGGCACAAAAGCAGCTTTTAGAATATTTTCTTGGCATTTTTGGAGTGAAAATATCCACCCATAAGCATTGTTATGACAGCAGAGCAGAGTGGTCACAAAAGAGGCCAAGCATGGAAATACTTGCCCTCTTTTCATTCTTGCACAAAAGTGAGGTCATGATTAAAATAGCTTATCAAATTATTATATTATTACCTGGGGTGAAAAGGACAACAGCCTTTAGACAAGCATACTCTGCAGGATCAACATGCATATTCTTTAATTTGTCCATCTGATCTTGAAGAATGCGTATATGATCCATAAAAGAGATTATTCTGTCATTAATTGGTGCACTGTGCACACCCCCTGCAGCAAGGAGATGGGCAACTTGAATAGGCATAGGGCACTGTGCTGCATTTAAGATGAAAAGCTCTTTCCAGCTTAGCCTGAGAAGAGCGACTTGGTCTGTTACACCCAGGTCTGGAAAGAAAGGGATACTTCTTGCCCACTCAACCGCAGAGAACAGCAAGCGAGCAGCCAGCTCGCAAACGTTGTCAATGCCCATAACATAACTCGGAAGGCTCGCCGAATTGGGAATGCTCCGTGTGGAAGGATATGGTTCTGCTCTCATAAGTAATGTGACAAATGCTGACAGGGAAGGGTATCCATTGACAATGCCACCATTTACCAAACTAACAGGAATTAGTCCTTGTGCCGGGGACGAAGACAGCCTGCCTCGTTGAACGGCTGAAAATTAATTAAAATATAAATTAAATTATCAATCATTATAAATTTGCAAATTTGAGCTTTTCAAATCTAGAAGTAAACAATTTTTAGGACTGATTGGGTCTTTCAACATTGAACAACGTGCAAAAACTAATCCAAAAAAGTAACGTGATACCCCTGCACTGTCATATTCGTTAACTGAAACATCCGCATAAAAAAATGACTTCCGATAAATTACGAAAATTTCAGAATAGGGAAAAGAACATATTAAATATAAAATACTATAGTACTTGTTGCTGCAGGATACATTGATAAGTCGCATTCTTCAAAATAACTCCACAAGCGGCTCATTTTGCTCCATGCGAGTGAACTCGACTGAACGATGAAATACAAAGCCAGACAGATTTCCAGACAATACAAATTTTTGCTTCAGCTTTGTCTGAACAATGTTCTAAACTGAAAAACATCAACAAACTACATGAAAACACAGCGCAAAATTATCTTCTTTGCTAATACAAGCAGCATAATTTAAATGAGAAATCGTGCTCGTTGCTTGTAAAGTTTAGGCCAAGCAAGCAAACTAATGAAATGTGAGCTTCGATTTCATCATTGTTCACAACAAATGAGACTGAGACTGGCGAGATGGATTCATCGTCTTGTCTCATGGGGTTTAAAAGTTAGAGACCTGAGTTACTAACCGTCTTTTCTCATTCCAACTTTGAGGCATTTTTTAAGTCTGCAAAACTGGCATTGATTTCTGTGGTGCTGGTCGATTGGGCAATTTCGTGACGCTCTGCAAGTGTATGTCAGATTCCTCCGAACACTTCTCTTGAAAAAGCTTTTGCATCCTTCGCAAGTAAAAACTCCATAATGTTTTCCTGACGATTTATCACCACATACTGCACAATGTATTTGTTGATTTTCAGTTTTAATTTCGTCTTCGTTGACCCCATTTTCCCGCCATACCGCTCCATCGTTGGTCATCTCCTGCAAAAATATCAGAAAACATGCTCAAATCTTTGGGAATGACTGAGTCATTTCTGCATGATTATTTTGCTCTCGGTTGACAGTTTTTTATCAAAATGATACTAAAATTGATAAAACGCATAACCACTGACCTGTATAGGAGGGTCTTGGCTGGCTTGATTCTCCATTTTCGCCACGTTTGTTTCCGTGACCTCAAGGGGCAGAAGTCTTTTAAGGTACAGTCAACATGGAAACCTGTTCGCTGCTCGGAGAGGGCCGACAGCAATTAGGCAAGCGTGACACTGTCTGAAACGTCTGAACTTTGACATGACAAGAGAACAAATGTCGAGTTGCCATGGAAATTACCACCATATTTGGTGCTTGGTGTCAATAAAGTTCAAGGGGTTTATTCACAGGTGGTTGTCAATTTTTTTTATTGGGCTGCTTCCCCAGAACACGCCTCGCACTGCTCAGTTTAGCCCCATTGTTCTTATTTGATTCATTCTGCTTCCATCTTGAATTTACGGCATTTCTTCAAATGTTTTTGAGCATTTGCTGCATTTTTTAAAAATTGAAAAATTTCAAGATTTTATTTTAGATATATGAGATATTTTCTTTTCTTCTGTTTAATCAAATATGAGATATAATCTTAAATATTTAAAAATAATCTTAATCTCTATTTTTCAAAGGCACTTAGCGTTTGTCTCTAAAATATATGCCTCTTTCACTTTTAGCTCAAAATACATTGTATTTGAAAATACAAACCTTTGTCAGTATTTAATGTAATTATAACTAGATGAAAATTAGCTGATATCAGATTAAAGATGGATTGGCTTTTCAAAACTTACATGTACACCCCAGTACATTTATGGGTAAAGTACCCTCTTCCGGAGACTTTCCGTGTATGATTTTGAAATAGAGATATATTTCCTATATATGTTTGAAAATATTGCAATTGTAATTTTAAAAAAATGAGATACTCTATACCCCATGTACAGGCCTTGCAAATAGAATGTGGTAAAGGGGGGGGGGGGTGGTCCTGATCATGGATCTTGAAACAAATTTTACCGAATTCACGGCTCGTGCCTTAAAATCTACAACTTTCACGAAAACATCGTCTACCCAAAAAACCAGGTGGCAGAGCCCTTAGAATAGAGGTTCCAAGGCAAGCAACGCAAGCATGATGTCAACGCAAGATGGCCTATAGTCCATGAGCCGAGGGGCACTTGTCACTACCACTTGGGGGGAATAACTTTGATGATGATTTTCATTAAGGGTATGATCCCAATAGTCAGAAATGGTAAGATAGACATTTTTTAAATGGGGCATGTAGAAATGACGGTGGATCAAACATTGAAAAATTCAGTACTAAGCCTTCATAGAAAATAAAGCTCTGTTAAACGTTTTAAGTAATAGATAACAAAACTAACTTAATATCAAAAGAAAGAACTTTTGAAACTTGACAAGACTGCATTTACAGAATCTTGTTATCTTTTTTTAAATCGGGAGATATGATACATTGATCTTTAAAATTGTGACGTCAAAACTTAGTTACTCCTTAGCAACAAGAACATTCTTATGTTTCAGAAATTTCTTGTTGCAGAAAGATCAAAATTATTTTGAACATTGGTTTTGAACAGAAGAAAAGAGGAAATATCCAATTTCAGCAAAAAAATACTGGATACTGGGGGAAAACTGCAACATTAAATTCAGAACTAAGTTCGCACAACGTCACTGTGTGAATTCACATCTGAATCTTCTTCCCCTTCCATAATAATTTTAATTGTGCTTTTATATATAATAAAGTGTTTTTTTATTGCGATGCAATTAAATTTCTTTGAATCACATAACTAAGAGCAGTTGCATGATAAAAATTTCAGGACATCACTTAGCCAGTTAACAAGAAGCCATAGAGGGACAACTAACTCTACTTTTGTCGAAATTTTGTGGCGCAGAACATTGCATAGAATAGCTCATTTATGCCACTTTTGGGCTTGCAAAGTGAGAAATTGTTTGAATTCTCTCTTGAATGCTTATAATTCTCTCATATCTACCAAAAAGGAGACATTTTTCACTAAACAACGTTAGATTTCTGACAAATGATATTACGCGTTGGGCAAGTGAATAAATAATTTTTTATCAAATTTAAAAAATTCAATAACCAAATACTCGTGTCGTTTTCCAATCAAGTTATAGGCGTGGCCCAAAATGTTTCTGGGGGATACGCTTCGAAACTAGCTCATTTATTCCACTTTTGGTCTTGCAAATGTGCCAAAGGCGTAATATTTCGAATAACAGTATCAGCTTCACTGCCCCGGCTCTGATCAGTTTCCCCCATTGTAGGCATTACTTGTTGAAGCATATGCTTTGCTTTGAAAAATCGTGTTTATAAAAGCTTCTCAAAAGATTTAATCAACAATTGGACACTACTGTTGGAAATATTAAGAAGAAAGAAGTAACAAGTATGTCATCGAATGGATGCGCGTAGACACAGCACCAAGTGCTGTCCTGGAATTTCTGTCTTCCAACGCTTTCGGCCATGTGATTCTGGAAGATTTAGTTGCATTGTTAATTCTTTGAATTGCACAGATGGTCTTCTTCAACGATATCTTCGTTTTCGATTTATCACTTGCAACTTGATTCTCTTGCAATTCCCAATTGAGATTATTTAAAAGGTGCACCAATAACGAGAAACAAGATTTAGTGCGAATTTGAGTGAACCTGATAGATCCGGCTGGAAAACTTTTCGGGGTTGCTTCGGACACCAAATTGACTCGCTTCTATCCCATTACGGCATTGATTTCGACAACTGCACCCTTAATTTGAGCAATGATAAAAATTCCATCAAGTAGACTGAACCTTTAAATTATTATAGAAGAGGAATGAACCATAGATGTGAATTTATTTGAACAGTTACAATGCATGAAATTTGTTCTGAGTCTAAGGGTGTAGTTTTTACCCCTGTAGCCTTTATCGAATATTGCTTTCAGAGCTTTTTTTGCTAAAATCGGGTATTTTCCTCTTTTCCTCTGTTCAAACCCTGTGCTCAAAACAATTTTGATTTTTCTGCAACAGAAGGCACTTCTGAAACATAAGAATGTTCTTGTTGCTAAGGAGTAACAGGTCGTGACGCCAACATTTTTGGGATCAAAGTATCATATCTCCAGATCTAAAAAAGATATCAAGATTCCGTAAATGCGTTCTTATCCAGTTTAAAAAGTTCATTCTCTTGGTATTAAGTTGGTTTTGTTATCTATTAAGCAAAACGTTCAACGGAGCTTTATTTTCTAGCTACAAAGGCTCAGTACTGAATTTTCAATGTTTGACGTTATCTGAACAATTCTCTTATACATTTTGCAATATTTGCAGTAGTTAGTTTATTCTAGTTAGATATGGTCATCAGAGAAAAAGATTTGTACGTGGAGGGATAGCAAGGGCATATTTTGTAACAATAATGAAATCGACAGGCCAATTTCAGAGCGATTAACCATCGAAGAAAAAGTTAATTTACTCTAGCAGAAAATCAAAACAAGCAAAGCCGTGGCAAGAGTTAATCCTCTTAACCCATGCCGACATGGTTTCATATTGGATTCATTTCATACCGGCATCGTGTAAACAGGGTCTTAGTTTACCACTATTGGTGGTTTACCACATGAGACATGGCATTGTTCTGAGCGCACTGGATTTGTATTAAAGACACAGAGGGCCAGATTCTCCCTCTTTTCAGCTGAACACTTGAAGGAGAAGAAAGATTCACGGTGAGTGTTTGCAAATGATTTTTTTTTAACGTAGTGGATTTTTGATTTTAGCATATTCAGATGCACCTATAATTTACTGGATAGGTAGTTCTGCCTCGTCATCCATTTCATCCATCTCCACCCCATTAAGGTGCTGATACCTTCTTAGGATTTTCTTGTACCACCCCATTTTCTTTTTTGCGTAGAGAATAGTTAAATTCTTCGAAAATTGCGCAGAAAAGTTTTTTCCGCTAGATTGTTTGCGCAG
Organism: Phacellophora camtschatica; assembly: GCA_036873815.1. NCBI lineage: Eukaryota > Metazoa > Cnidaria > Scyphozoa > Semaeostomeae > Ulmaridae > Phacellophora > Phacellophora camtschatica. The sequence goes on from JAYJMH010024736.1 coordinate 16,735, forward strand.
AAATTACACGTTTTCTGCAAGAGGTCATCAACAATTACTTTCCATCCTTCTTAACGTCTTGCTTTACCCCTGTTTTTCTGATATTGATATTGGCGAAGTCAGAGGTCATACTGAGCATGACTAACTATTTTCAAGATATGATTTTTTCTCATAGAAAAAAGATGGTTGTTTTTACGATAAAAACGTACTCAGCCGAAAACATATTTGGAATATTTATAATGGTTCAATGGTTCCCCGTAATCAATCCCCGTGAAGTCGTCCAACGAGTTCCCCGTCTTCAACGATTCTCTTCCAATCGGGAGTTTGGATCTTTCAGAGCAGGACCTAACATAGCGTTTCCAAACTATTCATGTGCTTTTAAGTGTGCATGACTGTGCGGAAGCTGCGCCATGTATTTAATTAATCACACCCATAACACCAGTACCCTGCTTTTGTAAAAGTATTTGGAAACTATTCTTTTTTTTTCGCACGCATTTTACAGTTAAATTTATGTTCGTTTTGTACATTTGAAACAAAAATATGAAGAAAATATCATCGACTTATTGAATTTTCAACTCGTGTACTTCACCGCACAGTGTATCTGAGTGCAAACCTACTTACTATTTACTATTACATGATTAATATTATAGAATATATTATAGATTCATCATGTGACATTAATTGTAAGGGAAACAAACAGGTTTTATACGTCAACTCGGATCTGAGAATTATAGGAGAGCAAAAACTGACAGCTGAAATCGCCATTATTTGACATTCCCTGGCTTACTCCTTCAAATCAATGGACAAAAAAATTGATGCCGTCGTTGTGAAATGTTTGCCCAGTTTTCAGGCTTTTTGGGTAAAATCTTTGGACAGTTAGCTTTCTTGGGTGGGTTTGAGCAATTATTTGGGACAGAGGTAGCATCGCTGTACGTGAAATCTATCAATTTCTATTTGCAAGACGAAAAAATTGGGTGAGATTGCTGCAACGAAAAGGACAGATTTAACGACGCGTTAACTAAATTTGTGTGTGAAGACTCTAAGATGGGCAGAAAATAATGGAAGAATGCAATGTATTCTGCGAGAATGTCCTTAATTTGATGGTGATCAGCTATGTCCTCAAAACTTGGTTTTTTCTGAGTTGTGTAGAATGGACCTCGGTCAAAACCGAGTTGGTTTGTTTTTGTTCTCAGGACAAAGGCGGGGTCACAAAAATTACCGTACTTGACCGCCCCTGAAATACCTATCACCCGACATTATCATCCTCATCGTCAACAGATCCAGACTGGTTTCAGCGATTTGAAAAACCGGTCATAAAACAAATTAAAGGGCGTGGTTGCTAAATTTCCCTGGCCCCCTACTTTTCAATATAAAACCGATCGCCATATTCTGCTGGATCCGCCCTTGGTCAATACTGCTAATGTGGGAAAAGAAGAGGCCTGCGGTGGTGACAACAATCTTTTAGGTCTACGCTCGCCATCATGCGACGCAATACTTTCGTTATCAGTATTTCCACTCAAAATATCATCATCTTTGAAATTATTCAAACTATTAGTATTACTTCCTGAGCCAAGCCCTGGACCTGTCTCTTCTCGAGGAATGTCTCCATCAGGCCTGACAATAATAGGCCCAGGAGGACGCCTGTTTAAAAACTTTTTCTTGAGCTTTATATCACTAAATAGTATTTTTTTTTTTATATTCATATAAAATATTACAATACATGTTACATCTAGATCCTACTATACCTTCTAATTACTATACAAACTATACAAACACTACAGAGACGGGACCACAAGGAGCAAAGGACAATGACTACCCTATGGCCATTAACATAAATACATGCATATTAATTAATTAA
>JAYJMH010024747.1:0-18562 GCA_036873815.1 Phacellophora camtschatica
ATATGAACAGGCCCTTAGACATGATACTAATAAAGACAAGATAAGAATCATCAAAAAGGTAAAAAGAATAAAAGCTCGTATATTTGGGCCTAAAAAAGTTACAAAATTTACAGAACTTATACAAAATTCTAAATAGGATAGGCTGTACAATGAAACCGATAATAAACATTGCACAGAACAATTTTACAATTTCATCAAATTTTCTTATGAAAATTCTTTTCCATTTAAGACAATCTCCAATAAACGAATAAAAGATCAACAACTGGTTTCAACATCTTTGAAAAAATGCATTCTGAAAAAGAATCGCTTTTTTGCTAAATATTTGCAAAATAAAACAACAGAAAATGAAGCCAAATTAAAAAAATATCAAAATATCCCAAATTCATGCATTCGCAACGCCAAATGAAATTATTTCAATGAACTTTTTGGTCGAAAACAAACTAGAATTACCAAAGTGTGGAAAATTTTAGGTGGAATCTTAAATCATAAAATAAATGTAAAGAGAAATAAAATTAGTCAAATTTCCTATGAAGGTAAATCCTTCGAAAGTGAACTTGGTATTGCAAATGCTCTAAATACCCACTTCTGTAGTGTTGGTACCAAAATAGCATCTAAATTTGAAAAATCAAACTCCAATTTCTCGTCATATTTTAGACAACACGTGGGTAAAACATTATTTTTAAAGCCTATACAAAACTGATTCACAAACTAAAAATTAAAAAGTCTGCAGGAGATGATGAAATAAAACCATCTCTGATTAAAGAATGTTATACATCGTTATGCGGACCATTAACTTTTCTATGTAATCTTTCTTTTAGCTCTGGTATAGTCCACGACATCTAATAAATTGCAAAGGTTATCCCTATTTTTAAAAATTGAGCTAAAAACGAAGCTAAAAATTACAGGCCAATATCTTTGTTATCGTGCTTTGAAAAAATATTAGAGTGACTTATTGCAAAAAGAATTATATCTTTCCTTAAAAGACACAAGATCCTGTGTAAACTACAATTTGGCTTTCGTGAAGGCCACTCTACCACCCATGCAATTTTAGAATTATTAGACAACATACACTGGAACACTGATAAAGAAAACACTTGTCTCGGAGTGTTTTTAGATTTATCGAAAGCATTCTATACTTAAATCATTCAATATTGCTCGAAAAACTAAACCACTATGGCTTAAGAGGCAAAATAAACGATTGGTTTTCAAGCTTCCTGTCCAACAGAACACAATATATTTTTAATCTTCTCTCAAAAATATATCAACAGGAGTTCCTCAAGGATTTGTTCTCGGGCCAATCCTCTTCATTCTCTATGTCAATGATATGCCAAACGCAACCTCAGTTTACCCTAGGCTCTTTGCCGACGACACAAATATATTTAGTTTTGGTAAAAACCTAACTGAATTGACAACAAGCACGAATGTTGAACTTGCCAAACTACACGACTGGTTGAAAGCAACAAAGTAAAAGATAAGATTAATAAATATGCCTCTATCTTCTCAAAATTAAGACATTTCATTCCAAAACAATGTCTTCTCGTTTTATATGATTCACTCGTTCGTTCCAAAATTGGATACGCGTTTGGAGCCTATGGACATGCAGCAAAAAATCATATAAAAAGCCTACGAGTACAGCCTCATTATTATCGTTACTATTTATAACTAAAAGTGCAGTAAAACCCGCATATAAGAAACCAGATTTGTTATCCAGGATATTGTTTCGTAAACAATAGGCTATTGTTTTATCTATTGTTTTCTCTAAAAAATATAGGTTTTCCTTGTTTTCGACAAAGCGACTGTTGTAGCCAGAAATAGCTCTGGATGCGAGGTTGATGCTGCAGTGGATAAGTAAAAAAATTAAGTAGGTGTCCTTGATTTCTTTAGTGATCTCTTCCCAAGGGGGATTTCGTCACGTAAAAATGACGTCAGCGAGTGGTCAATTTGGAACAACGATAGGAGGAGTGCATATATATAATCTCATAATCAGGTCATCTATATTATAAGACACATTTTGAATTAGAAATCAATAAAACAGGAAAAGATGAGATTATCTGTGGATTTGATGCTTGTAACAGACATGTAGCACATCAAGCTTATACTGTTAGCTTTCCGTTGTTTAATTTTATATTGTTTAGTGCAATAGCTAATACGCTGTTCACATTAGCATGTTAAAAATTTCCAAGAAGGACTTTTACAAAGAAAAAATATTTGCTGAAAATTAATTAGTGAAGCCATAATATTCTCCGTCACTTCTCGTCTTGATTTTTTTGTGTTTTCTTTTATTCAGACTTACCCCAAGTCCATTTCTTTCTTAATCCGAGAAAAGGAGCTGAAGGAACTTGAGATGAACAAACGAGAATAGAATTAAGGAGCTTGAAATAAACGAAGGAAGCTGCGGAGGAGGGGGAAATGAAACGTCCTCCTCCGCGTTTTCCTCCTCCACGTTTTTTCTTCCGAGTTTCCTCCGTTTGTTGTTGGATTAGAAAGACAGTAGCAGTTCTCAATTTATATAGAAAAGAAAGAGACTTGGATCAAGTCTATCTTTTATTGTGCAAAAGTAAAACGCTTCATGAAGAGATTTAATACTTTCCATCAAAACAGAAAATATATTTATTTAATTAACAAAATGTGATCAAGATTCTTATTTTGATGGTGCTACTCTGTAAAGGTTAATTTTTAAATACTGGCTATTACTATTACTAAAAAATACAATATTTTAGGTTCTTCAGGTCTGCAGTTAGTGATTAATGCTCAAAATTGCTTATGTGAGCTGGCAATTTTCCAAAATTTTAACGCTCAGGTCAATTGCTAAAGATTGATAAACATTCCAAAATACGTGCAACATCCTGTATCACGCAAACTAGCATAGAAAAGGAAAATACCTTTTTCATTTTCAGGTTCTATATTGTTATGTTTAAGATATTTTGCTAATTGACTGAACTAACATTGTATGATCAGGTAAGAATGTCCGATTGGTGGTTGTTCCACCAGGATCACACTTTCTCCTATGCTTTTTCAGACGACATTGAGCTGATGCAAAGACTTGCTCAAATAAGAGCTTTTGATTTGCTTTCATGTTTTGTTTTGCTGAGTTTGGGAGGACGTTTGACCATCAGTCATTAATTTTCATTGCTTTGCATAAGCTACGTAGAAAGATGGGTATTTCCTGTTGTAAACCCCAGAAGATAGAGCCCCAAAGGCGGAAATTACAAGGGTTGGTGTCCTTTGTACTCAAAATAACAACAGAAGAATCTGAAAAAGCAGTGGATGTACGCTTTTCTTTTGCTCCCTCCCCCCAGTACTTTATGAATGCCCCTTATAGTCCCTGTGCATTTTAATTGGAGTTTGTTTATGACCTCAGTTACGTAGAATTTACGTGATAATTAGTTTTCCTGTTATGTGTCATGTGATAATTTATCATAATTCTAACAGAAAGTTAGTTGCTACGGAGTTCAATGTTTTTGGTTTATGGAGTGTTTTCACTGGGTCTCAAATGTTATTAAATATTAAATTATTCTTCAAAGTTTAAAGATGAACAATTTGGTTTTGTTTCATTTTGTAATGAATTGTCATGACTAACAAAGTTTACTTGATTGAAAATGCATGTGCCTGTGTCAAGTTTTCCTGGTTTCATATAATTTTCCTGATTTCATTGATGTTTTTTTTATTTTTATCGTATAAAATAACATCTCAACGACGATGAAAATATCGCATATAAAACCCTTTAGATTTAGATAAATTACGTTTTAATTTCTCATGCTTCAAGACAAAATGTCATTCAGTTTTTGTTGCCAAATAATCAATAATTTATGGCGTAAAGAAATAAATCAAATTTTCTTTTACTGACGAAATACTTTTTTCTGGTGTGACCTAATTTCCTTTCGTGACCTGAAAGTTTTGTCTTGAAAAAATCAAAAACCAAAGAAGGTCAATCATATGGCCTTCGTGATAGATGAAATAATTGTTCACATTAATTCTCTGCTTATTTGTTTTTCCAGCACATCTTGGAATCACATGCTTAATAACTTCAGCGGGCAGTATTTAATAATTAAAGATGCTTTTTAAACACTGTTCTGTTGTTTTGCTCATCTCACGTAAGAGGAAACGAGCTTATTATCACGTGCCTTAAATCACGTTAAATCATATTTTTGCGGCAAATTTTTCAAACCACTGCGAGGAAAAAAAAAATATTCTTTCCGAGTGCAGGAAATATAGCCTGCGTACAAGCAGGTGAACGAAACTCGAACAGGATGAGGAAATGGAGAAAATTCAGCTCTATAATTTTTTTTCTTCTTTATTCCATCGTCACGGTCCTCTATTCCATCGTGATTGACAGCGACAGGAGCGGCCACAGGGAAGAAAGGAACTCGAAATCGAAAACCGAAAAAACACGTAAAATTCGCAAAGGGCGAAAAATTGCAATATAAGCAAAAGGAAAAAAGATCAGAAACAGGAAACTTCATAGCTTTATTTTATATTGCTAATTTTTATATATAAAAATATCCTAATATCCTTGTCTTCATTACCGTAAAAGTTATTTTCATAAAATACAGATAAGACAAAAATTATTTAAAAAAGACCAAAATTAAAAGTTTCTGGAAAAGTACACTCTTTTAACTATAAAAAAAGGGGGGGGGGGTATTATGGCCTCCCCTAGTGCATTATTCATTGTAGCCCGAAAACAAAATGAATGACTTTTCTATGAAACGAATGAAGGAAGTTTACAAGTCTAAAATTTTGTCGAAATTGAAGTCTAAAATTTAATTAGCTATGATATAAACCCTTCGTTTCCTGTCCGATTTCATTCAAAAATAATTCATGCAATTGGCCTCGACAAGTACTTTGATTTGTTGGAGTATAATATTTCCATTATGCTGATATTGGCAAAATTAATTATTTTTGACCTCATCGATATATGTTTCATATAATTAATATCAAAATTTTAAATTATCAACAGAATAATATTAAGCAGGCATTAATCTACATTTGAGAGTTTAAGATAAATTTCAGGACTCTATTGACTATATCACAGTTAAACTGAAATTTGTAATAATTCCCAAATGTTTCCTTACACAGAATATTTCAATGTCAAGAGTGGTCGTTGTTTATTTTTGTTGCCTGGTAACAAATCTTGTTATCAATTTAAGAACAATAAATTTCCTAAACAATAGATGGTGTCTGTATACATGTGACAAGTTTCAATGACATATGTCAAGTTGTTGCTGAGATAATGAGGGGGGCCAAAATGATCCCTCAAGGTTAAATATATCGAAAAATCTACCCAATGAGTCTGAAGCACAGCTTGGCATCAGTTTAAAATTAATTAGGCATTAGTTTAAAATTTAATCTTTTTTAATAGTTCCAAACTGAAGCGTTATCAGCACAAGAATTTGCCTATTTATGTATGGACACAACATGTTTCTTTCAAAACAAAAAACAACATAAATTATTCTATCAACCCGGCACACCCCTATCTGACAACACCCTAATATATAGGAATTTCCCCCCAATAAGGATGACTTACATGGGTACGATTTTGAACAAAAATGCTTAAATTTTGGGTTGCATATTTAAATTGTCCTCAATATTGGATGATTTTGAATAAAATAGAACATTAATGTTGGGTATGCATGAAAATTTGAACATTACAGATTAAAATTTCAGCGGCACACTTCCGTCCGACCATGGGACGTGTACCTCCCCCCCCCCCCCCCCACACGAAATACTTAAGGAAATCAGACACAGAACCAGATTGATCAGATGAAACTGTTTGGTTGCAACTATTTTTTGCGAAATTGTTTTGTTTTGTTCATTTCAGGCAATGTACTGTATTGATTTTTGTCTATTTAGTTTAATAATATTCTTTGCTCAAAAAGCTTTATTCAGGGGTTCTCAATGAGTTATGGTAAGTTATACAAATTCAATTTCATGAAAAATTTAGAAACTCTGTAGAAACTTTTACTGTACAAATTGCGCCCAAAATTAAGAAACCCTACTACAAAGCCTAGAGCCAAATTTCTTATAAAATATAACGAGTGTATACGAATTATTATAGTATGTACCAAGTTTCTCATTAACAGGCTTATTACTATTTAACAATTTTTTTAAACACATTTATTGGAATGACACAGAAGACCTAACGATATTCCTGTTGTTGCTGTTGTTCCCTAAGCCAGCACATGTGTCAAACATATAATTATCTCGTTCTCGAGTCTAGACTCCAGACAAAACATCCCTCATTGCTTTAGAAGATTTACAAAACATCAAAAATACCGCTACTTTTTAAAGGTTTATTTGCTAGCATATCCCAATATCCGGATTTTTCTTTTTTTTGGAAAATTATCAAGCATGTATCCTCTAACCTTCACCCTTTGAACCTCTGACCCAGACTCAACTGTGTCTTTTGTCTTATATCCTTTCTGAACTATCAGGATACATTCATTTTATTTCAACTTGCAAAGTAACGTCTCGTGCTTTTACTTTTGTTTCCAGACCTATAGCAGACGTTAGTCCAAACGAATTTACTCAGATTTTTTTTGTATTATTGGTCATCATGAACTAACAAATCAAATAGCATTGCCAAATGATAACACGCTCTTAAGTTCTGCGGAATTTGCGGGGTAAAGGGTCAAAAGGGAAGCAGTCAAATCGGTCAATGTCTAGAAATTTTCTTGCTGTGAAACTCAGTTGTGCACGGTTCAGTAAAGTCTACATCAATGCCAGTTGGTTGAAATTTAAAAAAAGAGTTACTTAATTTAGCTGTTCTGAGGTGAGAGGCGGAAAGGATAAGTGAAATGGTGGAACCGAAGTGGCCCCGAACGGGACGTGGTAAGAGGCACGGGGGGTCGCAAAGATCGTGTACAAAAATTGTCAATGAAGATTACCACAGGTAGTCAGATGTAAATAATGCTTCAAACAGACAAATCTGGCCTGGCATTGTTGTCTGGAATTTTCCCCACGACACCAATTCCAAAGTGAAATCTGTACATATTGCTTTGAACTGCAGACAAGAAATAGATGCGTACAGTAAAACATTTCTTTGTTTTATGTATGAAAAATAAGTTGGTCTTCATTTTTAAATATAAAATAGCTAAATAAGATGCTTTCATGATGAAAATAGATGAAAACGGGTTGTTTTGCAAGGCAGGTTATCAGCTAAATTGCAGACCATCATGGCCTGCTCAGAACGTTGTCGGTGACATCAAAGTAGAATCGCGTGAACAATCAAAGACGTCACGTGGTTCATTGTGTACTTGCAGAATTCTGATGAGGAAATTTTCTGACGAAATGCTTTTTTTCAGTGATAAAAATACTATTTCTGCAGTTACTTTTCTTCAAAATTCATCTTTCAGTTTGGCCTTCTTCTATCAAGTTATATCTTACCTATCTTATATATGATCCTTTGCACGTGTAGTAAATATCACTCATTGCTTGATTTGAATGTATGGCAAAACCTACCCTAAATTAACCGTTTGCATAATAAATAATATTTAATGTTAGCAGAGGCTATACATGTTTGTAATGAAAATCCCAAGGAGAAGTACCATTTAATTTGGGCAGGGGGCGTGTCCGAGAAAATCTTGAGCTGACCCAAAAGTATAATGGAAGGAAAACGCATACTCAAAAATATAACAGTATGGCACATGTTATGATGTAATTTGGTTGCCTATGACATCTTTTTATTAACATTTCTATGCTAATTATTTAATATTTTACCCAATTTGATATTTAGATTTCCAATTTATAGAGCAAAAAATATAATTTTTGATGACAAATTTTCTCAGGCCCAAAAATATATCTATGGAATCGAATTCTCAGACCCAGCAATACAATATAGAACAAGCCTCCTACCCAAATCAGGTGGTGCCGCCCCCTGGGTGTAAAAAGACTATGATTTCTCATCGGGTCTAAAAGTATTGGGTCAATTGTTTATTACAGTCCCCCTGGAGACTTCTAGATTGTTTTCCTAAATATCAAATTTGACCCTTTGGCCCTCTCCTTGGACCTTTTTCAAATGAATTCTTCTTATCTTGTGCTCATTCTCTGCGACTGTGCATTACCTACTTTAAGGCCCATTAACATTACCGCATTTGCGGCAATGTATTTTTCTGCAACTACTATCTTCTTCGGTAGGTGGATTCATTTTGTCAGCTGTATTATGAACCTATTAATGTTCTTTCATGCAACAGAGCAGCTTGTCAAAAACATTTTGAAAAATACAAATAAGTTTCTTTTTCTTTTATTTTAAAGTAAATATTTCAGACATGAAATAATTTACTTTAAAATCTTAACCTGGCGTTTGTTGAAGAAGTTTCCTTATTGTGGAAATATTTGCAGAGTATAGGCCTTATTTTGTTCATTTTAATTATATTGCCATGCTACACTTTACACACGGAAGCGTAATAAAATAAACTAAATTAAATAAACTACAGAAACTAATATATAGAATCACCAACAGAAATGTTTATACTCCCCATCATTTTTAAATGTAATATTGTTAGTTAAATCAAAGATACAATATTTGTCAGAAAAGGTAGACTTCCTAGCTGTTAATCTTACCTTAATTCCATTGAGGTTTGTTACTGTATAATTTTTTGTCCAGACGGAAAAGTGCAAAATCAAGTACAAATGACCATGTATACATTCTGCCAAAGAGGGGCATGTTTATGTTTGTATCTGCTAAAAGGGGGTGGCTATTATGACTCCTCTGTCCCCAGGCTCCCGCGGGATTGGCCAACAGAGCAAACGATTTATTAAGAAATAAACAGTTTGTCTTGTATGAACATTTCCTCTTAACTGGCTTGATAAATGATATACTGGGGCGCAACTAAGCGGCAGTGATGGGCGCCTTCCCTCTTCCCATAGTTCCTTTCTATTAATCAAGACTTTTTGCCATAATTTTGGAAGCATCTTCGTTATGATTTTGGAGATTATGCAACAGCTAACGGAAATGCGCATCTCAACCAACTACGGGGGAGACAGTGCCTTTCACTACATGAGACCCCTGCAAAGTAAGCCATTCCATAACAAAATTTTGTTTTCAATTTTTGGCATCATTTTGAAAAGCCTTTTATTTATTACATACAATGCCCTTTATTTTATTACAGTAAACTAGGCAGCATTCCTCCTTAACTTCGTTAACAGCTTGCTATTTCCTCAATTTCAACATTAAATTTCATTCCTCCATTTCTTTTCTGTGCATTCACACCAGTGATTCACACACTTTTTTGCAAAAGAGTAATCTTATTCACGAAAAACAACACAAAGTTTTGTTCTTTTGTCTTCAATGTCTTGAATTCATGTAAGGTGGTTTTATCAGCCAATCAAATTGCTCGGTTTTTCAAAGGTGTCAATACGCAATGACAATCAGTCAAGTACGTAAGCAGAAAGCATGTTTTGGGCAATCAATGTCTTGTTTTGTTGCAAAACGTTAGTCTATGGCCGATTGCTGAAATCTTCGATTTGTTTTTGCTGATAAATCCAAACAGTTTGAGGTATAATTATCGAGAAAGGATTGCTGAAGCTTTCATTAAACGAAGAAATCTTCAAAACACGTGTTAAAACAAATTTTTATTTTGATGTTGTTTGGTGTGAGCGTTTTTGGCCTTACTTCGAGAACACCTTACAGCTGAAACAGATTCCTGACAATTTAAACCACAGTTGGCAACTTTAGCAGGGTTATTTAAACTTTCTCGAATGAAAAACTTGGAAATGAACTTTCCAGAATTGCAATGAGCGGAAATACAACAACAAAAAGACGTCGTAGATCGCAAGGAGGGTAAGTCGACAAGCTTAGTTTTGTTTTGGTCTTGTATGTTGTTGTGGCCTTCCTTCCTGCAAATTTCCAAACTTCGTTTGGAAAATCATGTAGGTGTTTGTTGCATTTTAAGTCATTGCTTTAATCCGAGCGGACGGTTTTGAACTTTTGGTCACAATATAATCATGTGTTTGAAGGAGAAAAGAGAAATACTCGCTGCAATTTCTGCCTTTTTGGAAAGGCTGGAATGTCAAGTGGCCTGAATTACAAGCAATGCAAACACATTGACATGGCTACAATTTTGGCAACAATTTTTCAAATAGAAGGTGGTTGATGAAAATGCTTACATTTTTAGATTCGAGATTGTAAATTTTGTATGTATGCATATAAAATGTGATAAAAATTATTGAAGAAAATTACCCAAAAAAATCAATAATGAAAACAAACGCAGGAATCGACCAGAACATTCTCATGAAACTGTTCACGACAAAGAGAAAGACGCATGTAGTCATCTTCAAAAAACCAAACACGAAAGTAATCTGACAATGTTTCTGTTGTTAAAAAGACTCAATTTTTTAACAAGTTAGTCTTCTGCTATTAATCTCAGATTTGGTTAACTTGATTTTACCCGGGAGATGAACAAGGGGCTCAGAAGGGGCGTTTTTAATTAATGGGGTTGGGGTGTGCTGCTCGATTTGGAAAATCTATCTGCATTTTCTTCAAAACTCAAAAACACGACAGTAATCTTAGAACGTTTTTGTGTTTAAAAATACTCAATTTTTTTACAAGTTGATCTTCTGATTTTCATCTCAGATTCTGATTACTTTGTTTTTCCAGGGAGAAATATAGGGGCACTGGAGGGGCGTTTTAAAGTAATGGGGTGGGCATCGCTCTGTTTGGAAAATTGTTTTGCTTTCAGACGGCAATTCCACGTTCAATGAGGCGTGAGCAAATTCTGCTGTCTCCAGACGTTTGTCTGCCCAATGATTAAATTTAAAAATAAGAGAATATAGGGTACATAATCATTATAATGGGCACATAAAAAATAAACAACAAAGAAAACTGTCACGTGGCTTTATGAATACTAGTCAGTTTTTGCTGTACTTGATTGAAAAGAACAATCCCTTCCTTCCATCCTTATTCTTCATTTCCTTAAAAATGCATTGGATTGTTGTCGAAATTAAATCTGGATTTCTCCTTCTATTTCATTGTGCATGTCATTAACTAAAAGTCTATATATAGCTTCTTTGTGTATTTTTTAATTTTGTGGTTCTTTGAATATAAATCATGACTGATTTAATAATTAGTTTGTTCTATTATTGGCACACAACTGTTTGCATTGCAACATGGCATTGGTTTACAGTGCCAGAAGGGGGCTAAGAGGGCAACCCCCATCAGATAAATATCATTAAACTCTGATGGATTTGGGGAAAATGTTTTTGGAGACACAATAAATGTCAGTACATATATTTTGTTTTCTTGAATTTTTTTAAATACTGCTTTTTGTTCTGCATGGTTATTTTTTTATTTTCTGTTTTGTTTTAACCCTATAAGTGCTACCAGGAAGTGTCCTTTTATCATTGGTACAACAATATTATCACTTGAAAATATTATGTTTAGCCCTCTTTCAGGGAAGCTAACTCCCTCCCTTGTTGGAAAATCCTACCATGATCACTGACTGTTAAAAAATCCTATTTTTTAAAACAAATGTGAAATGGAGTTGAAATAATTCTTTATTTTATTAAATTTAACTTTTTTACAAGACTTAACAAGAAAATGTGGTTGTTTGCATGGTACTTTTGCAATATCCACACCAAATTTGGCTTTGATATACTACAAGGTTAAAGTAGCCACTCTAAGTCCTGGGAGTCTGGGGCCTTTCAGTGAACCCTAGTTAGACAGGAGGAATAAATGTGAACATAATTCTTATCAAATGGCAGAGCATTTGTGTAATTTTTAAATTTTCTGTGAGACCGCAAGTTCAAATTCCTTTATACATGTTTAATTTCTTATAGTTTGTTAGCAGTTAACAGTACCCTCTCAATTAGCAGCAACTTTCAATGGTTTTGAAATTTTGCAGATTTTTTTTAGAATGCATTATTAATTACATCAAACAATGTGGTGCAGTATATGCATTTTTATTCTCTTCTTTTAAGATTGCTTTTGTTCAAATCGATTCCTTTTTGGGGTTTTTAACTGAGAAATTAGAAACACAGCACCCTTGATGATATTTGTGATGATGCTACAAGGCACACCCAGCTCCTCAAACTTGATAGTTCCCTGTAAAGTATGTTGATTGTCAAAAATACAGAATGTTAAAGTTTCTTGCAGGGTTAATGAAGGAAATGATTGGCCCTCATAAAATTTAAGGTTTCTCTTGGATAAGATTAGGGCTTATTTTGGAAACAATTATCTATACTTAAAACATTTGAGAAAAATATTGCTCCAGCAGGTTTCCGGAAAATGGACCTACAGTATATACCAGGTGTCCCAAAAAAAACAGGTTTGGCCAAGGCTAGTGCTGGCAAAATCACTCTAATCCGTCAAAAAATAGTTTTTAAGTAATCCTCGATAGCTACCTATGGTTTGTTGATATTGGCTGTTTGAGAATTGAGATAGTAACACTTTTATTTCAAAAGTTTCTCCTACCCAAAACCAGAGGTGCTGATATTGGCTTACGCTCTTGAAGGGTCGCATTGTAGGATCACGGCTGTGTTCCAGACAACATACTTTGTTTTTGAAAACTCTTCTAAATAATGATTCCAAAAAGAATCTTAAAAATCAGTTGTCAATGACTATATTTTTGAAAGCTAAAATAACTGTTTGATTTTGGTAGATTTTCGGTAAAAATGCTGAAAATGATAAGGCACTTCATAGTGGCTGCATCCATAAACAAGAATTTAACTTTCAATTTTTGGATTTCTGTCGAGTTTGTTTCCAAGGACCATTAAATCCATTTCGTAAATGGCTATGATATAGGAGATTCAAAGACACAGTTTAGACCAAAATTTCTGGTTTGGGATTGGAGGCAAATTTGGACTTTCAGAATTAATATCTCGACTCTTGATGCACAAATATTAACAAACTAGGTCAGGTATCAACTTTAAGTTAACTACTAAGAACTATTTAAAAAAACTGTTTTGAATAAATTTGAGTTAAACTCGCACCGCTAACCTTGCTCAAAGCTGTTAACATTTTTTGGGATATCCGGTAGCAGTTTGCTCCTCCGCCTCCGTATGTCTGGTTTTTTGTTGCATCCCTATGTGCTATTCAAAAGATTCCCTTTAAAATAGCTAGTTTTATTTGTTGTATATACTTAATCGTTGTTATCTGCTTAAATAATGTCGTACAGTAGATCCCCGCAATCAAGAAACTGCTAATTAGGAAACTGATGCTCAAAATCTTGAGGAGAACAAATTATTGGGGATGTAGCCCCCCCCCCCCACCGCTTCCGACGGTACTGATGATAGAATGATTTGATAAACAATTAGGCAAAAGCCAAATATCCAGCTCCTTAATAGTGGGATCTGTGTGGTCTTATTTCCTTTAGGAATTGTTTTCAAATTTTATTTTTATGGACGATAAAATGAGTAGGTGTAACCCATGATAAAATTGGTAATTTTTATTGTCCAACATTTGCAATGTTTTTAGCTTCCATTAATGTTTTTAATTTTATTTGGAAAATTTTGTTTATTGTATTTTTACACAATTTCATTTTAGCTACCGTGCTACCGTCAATCCCTCAAAGAGACATCGCGATAGACTGAACCAAGAGTTGGAAAATTTGTCAAAGCTACTGCCTTTTCCAGAAGAAGTTATTGCTCGTCTGGATAAACTGTCGGTTCTTCGATTGAGTGTCAGCTACCTTCGAAACAAAAATTTTCTGAAAGGTAAGTCAAAAATCAACAACATTTGCAAACATGTTCATCATGTTCACACTCAACATGTTCATCATGTTCACACTCAAAACTATACTTTCAGAACTTTTACATTGACAACAAAAGATCGCTTCAAAAACAAAAACATGTAATCACGAGTTTTTGTTCTGCGGAATGACGTAGTAAAATTGCAAGACACAGCTTTTATTTAATGTTTTATGGACGATATCGTAATACATATTATTGCAAATTTACTTTATTTTCATTACACGGATAAAACGTCGGATTTTGACTCAATAAATGCGGGTTATTTCAATGAAATGGTAATTTCAATTTTCAAAGCCTAATGGAAAGAAAACACCTAAGTTAAGATAACACCAAACAAATTATGGTAGAAACAATACTATTATCTTTAAAATTTATTTTTAAAATAATTCAACGTTGAATCGCTGCAACACAAACTTACGAAGATGCTACTTCGTTATGGAGATTAAATCAATTATATTCAAATAACAAGAAACCTTCTATTCATTAAGCTTTTGAATAAATAATGCCATGAATTTTTAGTACCGACCTCACTTCTTAATGCTCAAAGATACCGCCGTGAACTTATTATTAGGCAGTCTGTCTCGCACATAATTGGCTCGAAATACAATAGCTAAATGCTAGAGCCCAAACTCCTGCATTTGTTTTTACTTAGATTTATCACACTATCTCTGTTTCGCTCCTGCCCAGAACTGATATGTCGCTAACAGAAATAATATGGCTATCAGAACAACAACAACAAAAATAGAGAGGCTGTCCATTCGGTCTAATCTTTCATTGGTTCGAAATACAATAGCTAATTGCTAGAGCCCAGACCCTTTAATTTGTTTTTACTTAGACTTATCACACGATCTCTGTTTCGCTCCTCCCCAGAACTGATATGTCGCTAACAGAAAAAATATGGCTATCACAACAACAATATTAAAAATAGAGGGACTGTCCATTCAGTCTAATCTTTCATTGGTTCGAAATACAATAGCTAAATGTTAGAGCCTAGATTCTTGTATTCGTTTTTACTTAGACTTATCACACAATCTCTGTAACGCTCATTCCCAGAACTGGTATGTCGCTATCAAATATCAGAACAACAACATCAAAAGTAGAGGGACTATCCAGCCAGTAGTCTAGTCTTTACTTTGCCTTGATAAAAATACAAAAAATGAGGGTTACGTTGCTGTTATTTGTCTACGTATTCTATTTTGATCCAATGAAGTTCTAGAGAGACTGCTTTTGATATTTAAAAATTTTTGAGATAAAGATAAATTTTTTCTTTTCACGCGTACTTAATTTTCATGAACAACTTTTCAATGAATAAACATTTGAACAGGTCGAAAATTTCATGATATTTTGTTTTTGTTGTAAACATTCAAATGCCTCTGCGGTCTTCCCACATGCTGTTTTTTAACACAATCTATCTTCAAAAAATTCTTTTTTGCCAACGTAGCCAGCTGTCTTTTTTGCCTTTTCTTCTATTTCCTTTAAATTTTGTTATAGCTGCATTGATGGTTTTTTAAGCACTCAACAATTACCCAGTTTATTTAATCTACCATTGAATACACCAGTTCAGCGAAAGTCTGCCATTTTGGTTATCAGCATTTAAACCTTGAAAGACTATGAGCGATTTGACCGTAAAAATTTTCGATCTCAGAAACTCCAGACTGAGATTTCGGTAAATTATTTTGTTTTGACGGAAAATCTTTGCAGTAAGTAAAAATTAAGTGTACTGATGTTTTTGAACATTACTTTCAAGGTATTTTAGAAGCATACGAGGATACAAAATCCCTGGAACCAAAATGGAACTTACTGCATTTAACTTTTTTTAACCATAATGTTCAAAGACCCACCACTATGTTCAAAGGTCGTCAAGGGACTTCTATACCAGCCCTCAGAATGTATGCAGACAATGTTGACCATCAATCGTTACTTAGGCTGCCCCTGGTTAAAACTGAAACTGCAAAAAGGTCACTTTATTTTCAAGAACCGTGCTGTTTTAATGAAATTCCAAGAGACATACGTTCCCTTGAGTCTGTTGTAATTTTTAAATCCAAATTGAAAGAACACTTTTTATCGTAAGAGAGACGTTAAAGTTAGGAGACACTTATAAATTACTGTAAATATTTTATTGTAACTAGATCATTTTAATTGTAAATTGTTCTTAGATCCTTTAGGTTTATAACAGGGTCCTTATAGCCTGCGTGCAGCCTCTACTGTCTCCGGGGTGGAGGAAAGAGCAGGGAGGAGGAAAGAGCTCTTTCTTCCTCCCCAGAGACAGCCCTTATTGATAACAGCACTTTTGTTGCTGAAGAGATAACCCTATATAAATTACTTTATTATTATTATTATTATTATTATTTATAATATTGTTATTATTATATAAAAAGAAGCGTTTTAAAAACTATTTGTTGCTGGTAACAATGTTATGATTTGATTACTTTAGATGTTTCAAAGAAAAAACAACAACCAAGGCCAAGTGTCGTCCCACCTTTGGCACTTCCGAGTCAGAAAGGAATGTTTTTACAGTTGTTTAACGAGGTATGCTGTTTTCCAAAAATTATTTTGATGCATTGTTGCATTGTCACCAGTTTGATAACAGATCGAAGCAAAGACGTATAAGTTTGTATGGTTACTAGAGTAGATTTTTATCAGCCATTTCTGAATAAAATAGGATATCGAGAGTGCTAATAACCAAACCTTTGAATTGAAGATGCATGATACATGCTGGTAGATTTTGTTTTTATAATCTCAATCATATACTAGATATACTGATTATTTTTGCGTGTATTTAATTTATTGCCAATGGCGTAAGAACCTTTGGGACATGTGCGCCCACTTTTTAACAAATCTGAATGGGTGACATTCAATGTGTGTGCCTGCAAGGCACTAAAAATGACACCCTTCTATCACTGTGCCCCCATCTTTTAAAAACGCTCCTACTCCTAGTTATTGCATTTTGGTTTTAGTTTCGTCATTTTTTTATTTAAAAAAATTGTACCAAAATGTTTTCAATTTCTTTACTTTTAATTTCTGAATTGCTTTCAGACATTGGATGGATTCATGATCGTGCTTACTTACACTGGTGTCATATTTTACATTTCTGATGGCGTCAAGTCACATCTTGGTTATTCACAGGTATGCTATTTTTATCTACTGACTTCCCTGAGGTCCACTTCTTCTAAAAATTTAGAAATGCGGTACTTTCTGATATGCTGGCTGTAGTTTCTTATGTGCTCGTTGATTTTGCAAGAATTTACTTCATTCACCACGAGTTTAAGCAAACCAATTGTAAACAAAAATTGCATCATTTATTCGATCAATCAAACAAAAAGAAACATGGAGAGAGAAGAGAGATAAAATGCAAGTAAATGTAGCTTAGAAAACAAGTTTAAAATAACTCCATAAATAGACAAAGAAATGATGGTTTGACGTGATTTATCACAAAATTTACAATCAAAGTGTATATCTTTGTGTATGCAAAACCATTAGTAATTTTAATCATGTGGTGTAATAGCAATAATTTGAAAATATAAAATCTGATAATTTTAAATTATCCGCATGGTACCCGTTTGACATGGAATTTTCTCACAACTATTTTCAAAAGTGGAATTTTTTTTCATTCTGGAGTTTTTCGTTAGATTCGTAAAGATTTTTGACAATAATTTTCAAAATTTGAAAAAAAACACCTGACCTTTTCGTTTTATTAAATATGTCCTTGTTGCATTAAATTTGCTCTTAGTCCAGTTGTAAAGAGATCTACGAAATCGCTTTTAGTTCTTTGGAATATTCTCAACTGCATTGCAATTTCTACCTTGTCCAAGAATTTGAAAGATTAAGAACAATTACCTCTTGTGTATGAAAAAATAGACAGTATTTCTAATTTTAGAAGATGAGTTTCTTAATTGTGGGGCTTACTATATCAGCTTTAGGCCACAACTTTAGCTGCCACAACTTTTTTTTTATAGCTCCAATCGTTTCGTTGTGATCACACGACGATTTCTTTGAGTCACTGCTCACCAAAGTGACGTCAAAATTGTCAAAGAACACAGGGGAGCAAGGACTCATGTAATAAATCTACAAGCAGGCTTCTTGGATATTAGCTGGGAGACTCCTTGCTACCCCCCCCCCCCCCATATGTGTTTTCAATGAGAAATGAAACATGGCATTTTATTTACCAAAAATACAAAATTATGAACTAAGTTTTGTGAGTATGTTTGCGCTTCACCACATCAACTTTCTATGACTGCTCCCAATGTATTTTCAATGAAAAATCAAAGCGCAGTATTTTATTTACCAAAAATACCAAATTATGAATATGTTTGCGATTTTCATCAACTTTCTGTGCACCACCTTCTATTTGATTTGTAAGAAATAACATAAAATCGAACAAAGGTGTCCAGATTGCTTTATGGTCGGACTTGTCCTAAAGGATAACAGTTGTCTTATTGAAGTAAAAAATGACCCATTTGAATTGTTGTCTTAAGCTATTTAAAGGTTGTCAATATATTTGAACTGCTTATGCAGTTGGGCAAATCCTTTTATTGGAAACGGTTAATCTCTGACAATATAAGAATCTTAATGCCAATGCTAAGAAGCAATCTGGCAAAGTTTTAATGTAGTGTAAAACGGAAAATATTTCTTCTCTCGATAAGTGCATTTGTCTTTTTTGTAAAAACAGTCAGATCGAGGATGAAAAACATTTTTTAATTGACTGTCTTCGATACTCAAGAAAGTAGAAAGAAACTCCTTCTCTTTCTTCATAATATGGCTCCAAATTTTTTACTTCTGTCCTCTGTTCGGAGATTTATATTTTTGATGTTTTGCGAAAATATGCAAATTATTGAAGAAGTAGCAGATATATATATATATATATATATATATATGTTTG
>JAYJMH010024758.1:0-18561 GCA_036873815.1 Phacellophora camtschatica
CCCCAGCAAGATAAGCTTTGCTTTCCTAGGGTCGAATAGTTTGCAACATTTTTTAATATTGTAGTTTTTGCATTCTACGAATAAAATTGAATTGAATTGAATGATCCAAGGTAATGCAGGCGACTGCAACTCTACGTCATGGATACGCAGATTAACGCTGTTGTGTGTGTTTCCTTTGTTTGTGTCTTCTCAAATCTGTGACAAGAGAAACTTTAAAGTTTCTTTAAAGATATGAAAATTTTCGTACCGTTCCCTCTCATTAAAATTATTGTCTCCCATTTCAAACCAATTTTTGCTCCTTTCGGTCATCCATCCAGATTCTCTATAAAATATGCAGTGAAGCTGAGAGGAATATATTTGTCTAATTTCATGTGATTGAAATGTTTCCTTCTTCTCTTTGCCTTCAACGTTTGTAAAATAAAATTCAGCAAAGTTGTTTTGTTGATTGCTTCATACATTACAATTTACTTCCCCCTGATTGCTTCAAGCCTCATAATTTACTTCTCGTAAGCCGTAAATTATTTATGAATCATGAGTATGCGTTGACTTATTCCTGCTTTGCACATTGATTTGTTAAACTGAATGCGTAATATTTTTTCAGGGAATTCCCGGCTTTATTGGTTTGGCTGGCAGAATTGGTGCTCAAGGACGTGTGGTAAGAATTATGTTAATTTATTTGTTGGGTATGTTTTATTTCAGATTTTAATTGTGAAGTCTAATTACGAAAATATGTTTTTTTTGGAAGTATGCCAGACAATATAGCTTGTTATAAATGGTCTAATTTAGAATAGATTAAAAATTAAGCAATGGGATATCGAAGTCATATCATATAAAAATTGTCACATCAGCTGATATGATGTACAGTCGACGCCCGTTGATTTGAGCTCCGTTAGTTCGAGCATTCGCCAAATGCAACAAATATTTTATGCCTGTCATTTTTGGAATTATTGGACATTGGCTGTATTTGTGTGACGGGAAATTTCTGGACGAGAACTTTGTGCTTGCAAACCCCTATTGGTTTTGACACCTATAAACATTGTAAACATTAGAAAGATTGCTGATAAATGGCCAGGCCTGACACGTTTAGTTTTTAAAAAATTATTGTTTTTGTTGTTTTAAATAATGACATCCTCTCTCTTGATTTATCTCAATACCTTTTAGAAAAGGGATTATGCTTTCTTGCAGCTTTATATAATGCTAATCATAATTGCAGAAACAAAGGCAAATAAAGAAAACGAGTTGACGCTAATTTACTTTACTTTACTTCTGCAATTATATTCTGCTCTACTATCGTAGTATTGAGCACTGTTCTCCTCAGCATGGGCAAGAAATGAAGTTATTCTCTAATGCTATTTATTGCTATTTATCACAGGGTCCAAAAGGCATGTATGGAAGACCTGCACGCTTGGCAAGAATTGGGACTATTGTAAGTAACATAGTCTAAATTATCTTTAAAGTTATGTTACCATTGTAGTTTTGTTTCTTTCTTTTGATATTTCTGTCAACCCACAGATAAGATCTTAGAGCAATTTCTGCTCAGGTCCTTTAAAATTAGTGACTTTGACATGCAATTTGTTGTAAAATCCGGCAATAGATTTAAAATCTGGCATTTTGTTTTTGAGGTTGTGAATGATAAAAGTGAATGATAAAATTTGGGTCATTTTCGCAACAAGAATTGTAAACAATAACTGCAGCAACGGACCAACATTTTGTTATTTATTTAAAAACTACTTTTTTATTTAGTTGACTTCAAACTGATGATGATTGCTTCGAAACGACGTCTTACTAATTTTATGCCACTATTTTTCCAAGTAAAATGTTATAAGAATAAATTCTAAGAACGCTTTTGTTGCAAGCTCGAAGAATGCTAGTATTGTTCATTGACTTGAAGATTTGAAGGACAGAAGATTTATGCAACATAGGTTTTTAGGAAAATTCTTTTAGAATAACTTTGAAAATTTACTGTTTTGGACCACATTTGTCCCACTTTTAAGAAACCATTTTATACCAACCTCACCCTGAATTTCTGCCAGAACAATAGCAAAACAATAAGATTATTGAGGAGAACAATATGTGGAGGTCAATAAATTTGTTTCTTAAATGTGGCACTTTACTGTACTTGTACATGCATCTACAATTACACGTCTTTTTGTACATCACTATAACTGTGTTGATGTGCCGTTTACTGTGCTAAAGATGCTTATGTTATAACATATTTGCAGTGTTTTTGTTTTGGTATATAATGATATTTATTACTACTATTTCAATATATACAAGATACTGCTTTCTTAAAGGGTGATTTTGGAGTTCGAGGCAGCAAAGGAAGAACGGGTCCTAAAGGTTTCAAGGTAATCAAATTTTGTAAATTAGTGTATGCAGTATTGTTTTAAAATTGTGTTTGAATTTGTTCAAATGCTGAAAAAGATGACTAAATTATGTTATTTTACCGTACGGGAGATAGAAAGGAAATTCAGTTATTAGATTATCTTCCCAGGAGGTATTTTGAACAGACATGTTTTACTATGTTTTACCGCACTATTGTTTACTATGTACGTTCATTTTTCTGTTAATCTCATTTTTAGGGCGGAAAAGGGTACAGAGGACCACGTGGGTTCAGGGGAATGAACGGAGAAAAGGTAAACTTTTACATGGTATATTAAGCTTTTTATACTTCAAACACTAGGGTTGTATATGACCAGGACACAAAGCTTCTTTAAACGACTAATTTCACACATAAACTGCTCCTGGAAATTGATAATTATCAATGTACTTCAATCATATTCAATATGCACGGTATCTTAGAGTTTATTATAAGCCTCGATTTATCTATGATAATATACGGATTTGTTTATCACGTTTTTATAATTCAATGTGCAGGGTGTCGTAGGTGAGCGTGGCAAGCCCGGAAGGCTAGGATTAATGGTGAGTCAACATAGCATATAGTTGTCACGTTTCTTCTGAATTACAAGAAAAGAATATCATTATGCGCCTAATTGAAATAATTTTTAGCATAAACCACTACAGAGCAACGTAAAATGCATATGGAAATTTATGTTTACTTAAATATTCAAATGGCTGCTTAATGTCTAGAGTGAACTTTATTTATTCTTGATTGAGTTATCTCCTGCAAAATATGAAAAATTAAGATATCATTTTCTTTATTATTTGGTAAAGTCATAGAGGTATTTTTTTAGAGAGCTATCAAACAAATGAAAAAATTTTAATTTGAAAAATATGTTGTCATTCGTATGAGGTAACCCTTTTATCGTTTTAATCCTTTCCTGTTTCTTTTAAAACAGAGTAAAAAATGTTACGGTCGCCCGGTTACGAAGGTTGAAGGAAACTGATGAGAATTATGTGCCACACCAAAACCATGTATACTTCCCTTTGTTTAACAAGGAAGGTTTCTAAAGATCAAACTTTGCGCTCAGAGGAAGGTTAATCACTCTCCTGGACTCTGATGTAAAGACCCAGCCTTCATAGTCAGGCTAACTAATCTAACGTATCCATTCCCTCACTCAAAACAGCATCACCACTATTTTACTTTACTGTACGCGCGAGGAAAATGCTTTTAATAATCCGAACTGTTTTACAGGGTCGATTTGGTCCAAAAGGAGTTGAAGGAGAACAAGGAAGACAGGTTTGTTTAGTTACAATGTACTTTTTTTTTTGCTTCAAATTTTCACTCGTTAATTTGTCGGCAATTGCGTTAGGCTAAAGTAGACTGTGTTTTTCTTCAATCGCATTAGTTTTACGTACCTTGCTTTTGTGGCCCTTTTGTGGCCCTTTAATTTCATGGTTTCATGTAAAAAAGTAATTGCTTAGGATTAGACATCAATTTAAGTTTGCACCAGGCAGATGCGAATTTTGTATCAATTGTGAAATTGACACACTGGTTTCAAAGCGATTATCCTTCAAGCACAAAGGGAAACTTTCTCAACTGGAAATTAAAAACATTTCCTTCGCAACATTGTTTGTTTTCGTTTTCCAGTTGGGAGAGTTCTGTTTCGTTCTCACGGGATAATCGCTTTGAATCTAGTGTGTCAATTTTACTATTGTTACAAAATTTGTCTCTGTTTTGGCACGAATGATGTGAGCACTGTTATTTGTGGTAGGCCTATTTATATTGAGAGGTTTAAGTTCATGTCGTAAAATGAACTATATTTGAGTAAAGTACCTAGGTTAAACTTTTCACGCCGGGAAAGGTCATTCTGTCCATACTGCTAATCGAATACTATCAAAATATAATTTAAAAATGAATAACGATACCATTGAATGCCCATTGGGCGGGAGGTACCATCTAACTCGGGTATGGGGGGGGGCATGTCAGAGGAAATCTTGAGCTCTTGAGCTGACCAAAGAATATATAATAGCATAGCGCATTTAAAATGTGCTGCTTGCCTGGAACATCCTTTTATTAACATTTCCATCATATTTCTTAATAGTTTACCTAAAAACATTTTATATTTTTAGAGCCAAAATTAGATATTTTGACGAAACATGTTTGCTGCCCATAAATTTAGGACACGCTCTCTTATCCAAGCCAGGTAGTACTGCCTCTCTGAGATTGAATGCAAATTTATTTCACAACGTTTCGTCTATTCAAATGAGCAAGGGCATGCAGTGCTAGTTCTTTCATATCTTATGTTGGTGATGACTTCTTTAATGTATGCATGCTTGTGAAAATATTCATTTTAAAAAAGCTTTTTTTGAGTTTAAATAAATTTTTGCTTGCCAGGGAATAAAAGGAGAAGAAGGACCCCAAGGGAGGATGGGTAACGATGGAATTACAGTAAGTCTTTGTGGCATAAATTTTTATGGCATAATATTTCTTCCTAAACATTTGAATTAAATACCACATTTGGCATAGAGATTAATTTTGGCCGTTTGTACACATTCCGCATACGTTCGTTTGTTCAAGCTGTCTTCTGAAGACGATGTGATCATTGAACTACTTCAACGTAAAGAATTAGGGTCATGGCTAAATTAAACTTTGGGAACAGAAACGCTTTAGCATTGCTGTTAATACAACATTGACTTTTACGAATTTGGCTAGCATTTTGCAAAACGTTTCTGTAGTATAGATAAATCAAACTTTTGACTCTCTATTGACTTAAGACTCTCTATTTAATTTTCTGTAATTGTTCAGAATATTGATAAATGTTTATTCTTGAAATTTTTTTTGGACAGGGAAAGCGTGGAAGACCTGGCAAACATGGAATGCGTGGAATGAAGGTTATAACGCTTCTTTTCACAAGCCCATTTGTTTTAAAATTATCGTTGCTTCCAAACTCTGAAATATGCTCTCTATGATGAACAACAAGTTGTCAATTTATCAAAGTAATTGTTTACTTGCAGTAGATACAACAGTAGCAGTTTCATTGAATAGTTAAGAAATTTTTTGAAATGTAGAATTTGTGACCTTATCGATTGATTTTTTCAGGGATTTCGTGGAGATATTGGATCTTTTGGTGAAACTGGAACTCCTGGAGTCACTGTAGGTTTTTTAGTTGCTGTAAATTGCATTGATTTTAATGATAATAATATAAAATTGATTAATTTATTGCTTGTAAAAAACGATGCCAAGCTGAATGTTGGATTCTTGCAAATTGTCGCGGCGAAGAACAAAATTATATTTAAGGATATAAATATTACGAGGACCAAAATGCTTTGTTTGTAAACTAACGAAATCTTAAATTGTTGCGTCATTGTTTTATTGTTTCTCTTGTGTTGTTAAAAATTGTTACAGTTGCTTTATGGCAGTAAATTCTTCATTGTACATAAAGTAATGCAACCGTTAAAATTTATATGAAACCAGCAAAACGTTATTATCTTGGTAAAATAATTACAAATATTGCAATTATGTGCGAAGAAATGAAATGTAAAGGATAAATAAAGATGAATTTAACCTTAGTATAGATTTGATGCAAATTTGATCGAAAGATGAGATTAATTTTTCATTTTGCAATATTATTATATCTTAACCCTATCTGGACAGGGGGGGGGCAAATTAGCTCCCCCTCCTGCATTTTTTAAGACAACTAAAGATGAGTCTTTCAGATGCTTATGAAACTTTTTGACTTTTCCTAAATATTATCTAGGGATGTTGCAATGTGTTTGTTTGCAATGTAAACAGTTGTCATGGCAACGGGTTTTTGAGAGAGTATACTTTTAAATTTTATATGTTGCTTTGTAGAGATCTTATAAAGGGTGCTTTCGGTTTGAGAATTGGTCAGCATTTTAATGGAGCACAGGGGCACAATGTAACACTAACAAAATTTAATTTGAATATATTTTTAGATTTTGATGACGTCATAATTCTTTCCTTTTTCTGCCATGTGGAGCATTGTTATGAGTTTTTTTCATGGTTTTACTGTAAAATGTAGCTTGATACATGATAATTTTGCAAAAAAAATTATTTCCAACGTTTTAATAACACAACTTTTAAACAATTCATATACATTCTTAACTACGTGGTTTTTGAGAGAAAATGGCCTTAGTGTCCTTCTAATTGCAATCTAGAACAAAAATTCCACATTGCAAATAAAAACCTTACCCATCTTTGAGTTGTAAAATTTCCTCAAAATTTCGTTTTTGTGACGTCATCATGACGTCAGAGCCCTAATTACCCTGAAAATTTGTCTATTGTTCTCATTTGTTATATAGATCATGTTATCTTAATTGCAAATCAGTAGCTCTTACCAATTTTGATTTATGAGGGAGGCTAATTTGCCCCCTCCCCCCGGTCTGACGTTGCTAAAAAGAGCCCGGTCCAGATAGGGTTAAGTTCATAATTTGTTTTCATAAATAACATTTCAAGACCATTTTTGTTTTGTAAAGTAAGATAATATGATCTGGATCATTTTAGTATGCAAGTGATCCAGACTAGATACGTTAGTAAGCAAACTGCCATGTATGCCCAGGCTAGATAATCTCTGCTTTTCCTTAGTCATATAGGGTATCACTTGTATTTTTTTATCATCGTACCAATGAATTTGAATTGAATTGAATCTGTACTTTTGCCACAGAGATTTTGCCCTTTGTAGACGTTCCTAACCTACGACGTAGACGTCGAGTCACGGTCGCAATATAGCTTTATATGAATCTACTCCTCAAAGGTTCAAACGACACTGGATTTGAAATTACCACCTTATATGAAATTGCCAGTTTATTTAAATTTTGCAAAATGCTAGCTTGTTTACAAAATATTACTGTAAGTTAACTGAGTTGACATGTTTTAACCCCTTCAGTGCATGTTTTAGTGAGAACCTTCTCATGTATACTTTTTACTTCAGGGGAAGCGCGGTAAAGCTGGTCCAATGGGGCAGATTGGTGTCACAGTAAGTGCCTTTCCTTGTTACTTTAAATTTGATCTATTCTTTCCTTTTTTGTTTTGGGGTTGCATCATATTTTTAAATTCACAATTGTTGTATGTTGATTTCAAAGTTGGTATTTATGATTGTTTTTATTCTCATGCATTCCTTTTCAAGTTAGCAAATATGAGCTCCTTGGTTTTTAGTTCGTAACTTTTCCACTCTCGTATTTGAATTGGTTCTGTTTGAATTATACATGCCAGATAAATTATCGTCAAATCTCAAGAATTAAATGGAAACTTTTGCTGTGTTTTATGTTAGAAAAACATTATGCGGACCACTAATACGTGGGACCGTTTTAAGGAATAATTCATAAGGAATATGATGTGTTCATATACCGCACATTGCGCAGGTACTACCACTGCTGCCGTTTTACTAATTTATTCGAAAAGAAAATTGTATGTAAACGTGTATGGCATAAATGTCGTTATCAAGTCATATTGAGTTATGCATTTATATCTTATTTCAATCATGTCCACAAGTGCAAGTTCCGAATTTCTGGACATCAGATGACGATTTACTGTGACCTTTGGTCAATGAAAGACATCAATGCTGTTTTTTATCGATAAAAAGACTTTTAATTCTGTAACAAGCGAAGACCATATTTTGGGATTAATGATTGTATTATTTTGTGAAATTTTTGTTAACCTTTTATGGTGTTATTATCATCATTAGGGGGACCCTGGCATGTCTGGGATGGCTGGGGAAATTGGATTACTTGGAGAACAGGTGCGTTTTTACATCTTGCCTCATGATGATTTTTGTTACTGCTGTGGAATGAGCCACAATTTTCTTATCGAACTGTAGGCCTGAAGAGGGAAACGTTTGATGTTTTCGAAATTGTTGTTGAGAGTTGTGAAGGATAAAAAGAAGAAAAGAGCCTGTATGAATGGGCTATACTTTTGAATTCCATGTACCTGATTTGAAGCGCATATCTTACATTGATATTTCTTGGAAAATTTTAATCCTCTAAGTGTTGGAAACGATATTGCTGATCATATTTTGGTGTTCGAAACCAATTTGGTGTTCAATTTTTCTGTCTTGAATATTTTGGTGTTCCATTCCTACAGGCCCTTTCTTTTCTTTTTTCCTCCTCCACAGCTCTCCAGCCTGTCTACAGGTTATTTGTAAGACGACATCGAAGAACATGAACTTAAACAATATGACCAGGACGATATTTCAAAACTAATTGTATTCTAGAGATACAATTTCTTTCCGATGTTTAGATTTTATATGAAGTCACATCATACAGCAAAATATTTATGGTTTTTTGCAGGGTTATCCTGGAGAGAGGGGTGAAACTGGATTCAAGGGAGAAAGGGTTTGAACATTTTTATTTTCAGTGAAGTATTTTTGTTTGTTTCAGTGAATCAGGCCATATTTAAGTTTGTTTGGAAATGCAGAAAAATTGTTTTCCAAATGACTTAGCTTTATTATACTTCAAATATGCACATGGTAACTAGTCTCATGCAATTTCTTAAAATTCAGTTAAATATGTATCCAGTAATTGTTGTGAAATATTTATTTTTGTGCCTTTCTGGATGTAATTTTATGGTTTTTGGAGGTAGCCTTTTTGTTCATTGACAAATAACATACCCATTCTACTTTTTTCCTTTCGGAACCAAATTATTTTGCTTGCAAATCCCATACAATTCTCTGAAATGATGTAAAAATAAGTTGTCCATTTTCTCGTTGAGCACAAATTCAACTTCACACAAAGTTTTTCTTGCAGTTTATATTAGCTTTTTCTGAAACAGTTAAACTTTCTACCCCGGGAAGGGCCAAATGGCCCATTGACAAACAACGAACAACGTCATATTTACAGTAAAAGATAAATGCGGATTGAACTTTACATTAACTTCAGGTATTTCAACACAGGTTTATCACATAACTTATGTTGGTGTGCATGTTCTACTCCCTGCAATACAAAACTTTTACATTTTATAGGCAAATTTAACTAGGCTGTATATTTTATATTTTACCTTGTGTTATACTATATGTGAAGAAAACCTGTTAAATATGGTATTATGTCTTATTTCATGACTATTATCCTGTTTCAGGGTACTAGAGGAAAAGATGGCAGGGATGGAGAAATTGGTAATCATGGCGAAATTGTAAGGGTTTTAAATTTTCGATGGTTTATGAATTTATATTTCATATTTTTTTATTTATATTTCATATTTAATTCTTTTAAGGAGCGTTGCCCTTCAACAAATTGGTTTTTAAGGGGCCCTCCGAATAGAAACACTAATTACAATCTAAGATATAAAATAAAAGGCTATTAATTAAATTAAACTATGAAACCTTATTTACAATCTTCAAAACCTATGTACAATAAAATACAATATATGCTGTCAACAGCCAATAACAATTGTTTTGTATGATTTTGAAGTCTTCCTGTGATCAAGCGATCTTTAGGTTAGTCTCGGTGGATTGAGGTTTTGTTCAGTGCACTCCAATTTTTGAATGAAGGAAATAAAACAATAGTTGTGAAGAATTTTGAATTTTACAATGCTTTCAGATAAATTGTTCTTATCTTGTTATATATTCTCATAAAGAAATTACAGTTACCAAAAAATATTACAATACGATGATACCACAGAGAGCATGGAAATTCCATCTCTGTGGCCACTACACTTATCAGATATTACAAATATTTATGTCACAAATACAAAATGGAAATTTCAAACGACGAGGGAGGTTGTTTTCTAAAAATAAATTATTGAAAACGTTCTGAGTTTTAAAGAGACCTTAAATCTTGGTTATTATTGGGTTATTATAACTCATCTGTTATTTAGTCGATTTTGCCAACTAAAGTATCAAACTTTAATTTGAGGTCTATTTATTAAATGAAATCAGAAACAGGAATATTACAGCAAAACCTCCTCCACAATAGCTTTGCCAATGTGTAGCCTTTTTTTCTGGGACAGTCGCCCGGTAGGTATATAATTAATGTAACATAAACCAAACTAAATATACCTATGCACATAAAATTGTGAAAACAGATGACCATAAATCAATATGTATATGAATGAATTCATAACTAAAGGAAGGAAGGAGTATATCAAACAAAGAAACATATCAAATAAAGGAAATTTAAAATGTTTACATAAACATTAAGGCAAGATCTTTTTTTTGTTCACAAATTATTTTACTTTTCAAACAAATTAAATAGATAAAAGTAATTCTGATTAAACAACAACTGAAACTTTTTCATGCACACGTGAAATTTTGTGCTAAAAGTGTCATTTAAAGTGGAATGGAATTCTTGGAATGCTGTAATGAAATGCTTTTATTTGTACTCAGTGTATTTATTTGCACAATCTGTCAATCTTTTCCGTAATATTAAGAATTTTATATTAAAATTAAGTTCAAATTGTTCTTTTGCCTTTATGTTTTGTAGGGAGGAACCGGAGATCCTGGTTATATTGGAGATCGAGGACCACCAGGAAAGAAGGTGAGATCTCACGACGAGAGATTTGCTTGGATTGTTAATACTTTCCAACTTGCTGAATTGATACTTACTAACTTAATATATATTTGCTGAATCGAATCTTAAAATTCTTCAAAGAATGTAAGAACTTTATAAACAAGAAAAGGTATCCACGCAAATCTTTTCTTTGCATTAGGCTTTATAAACCTTTAATTAAAATCAGTTAAATCATTAAAACCCTTACTTATAAGCCTTTAAAAATTAGGGAAGGGGGCAAAGCAGTGATAATTTTATCATTTTCAAAGCTTCTCGCTGCGCAAAATGAACTTTATCAAACGTTATTATTTTACACTATACGCTGTTTTCAAGTTATTAAACAATCGTAAAAATATTTTTAAACCTTCAGTACAAATGATTAACAAGACGTTCTTTTCAGTCAGTTTGTATGCTCAAACAGCTAATTGTTAAGCTACAGTATTTAACTCCGAGTTATGTTATTATTTGCTTTATACAGAGATTTTAAATCATTGACACTTTACATAATTGCTGTCATTTGTTGCTATTTTTTCGAATAAGAATATTATTTTTGTAACATTTAATTATAAATATTAACGATAATAATGAGCGACGTTTCGATGTCATCTTAACATCATTTTCAAGCTAAACGTCGCTCATTATCATCGTTAATATTTATAATTAAATGTTACAAACATATAATGTTAAATTAAATTTACTGTTTTGTATTATGAATTTTAAATTCAAGCATTTTGCCCCTGTTAATTCGTATAGATAGTCACGTATGTTTTGTCTTACAGTTGACATCTGCTATCTCAACTGCCCATTATCTTGAAACATTCGCTATTTCGAACAAATTTTCTTTTCTGTTCGCTGTGCTCTCTTAGGAAATACTGCCCGTTAATTCGAACATTCTCTTTCTAGAACTTTCTAGAACAGATTTCAATTTTCATGGGAGTTTAAGATAGCGGATGTCATTTTGATTTCCATTGAGAATTATACAATTTTTTCTTTGGAGTATTTCCTTCATTCTTACAGCAAGTGAGAATTCTAAACATGACATTGTGATTTGTCACCCTGATAGATGCATCTCACACCTCTCAATGCAACCAACCAAACCCCAATATACAAAAGCACTCAGGGAAAATTGAATAAGGACGTGTAAAATACATCAAGTGTGACAATATTTATATAAGAAAACGCAGAAAAGGGAGGATATTTAAGTGTAGTATGCTACTTGACGTTAAAGATACCTTTCCTAAACTTTGATTTGCATCTTTTCTAACAGACTATTCAGTAAAGATGGTTGCAAGAGTATTTTGCTACGAGATGCATCTCGATCGACGATCAATTCTGATTAGTTTTTGATAGATTCAACTTCTGGTTATATTATTGAGCGCGGGGTACACCCTAATATGTGAGTTTGAAGGCAGTCAATTCTCTAAAAATGAAAAGACTTTTAGCAAAAATGTTTTAATATTTGGTTCAGATGTTAAAAATGTCCCTCAATTTTAGATGGTTTATGAAACACAACATTAATGTTGGATATGCACGAGAATTTGAACATTAAAGATAGGTGGGTTTATAATATCACAGCAGCACACTCCCGTCCGATCGAGGACCGGGTACATAACACAGTACATTATGTATGTATGTTTGTATGTATTTATATGTAATTTCACCACTAAAAAAAATTACAATATGGTTAAAACCTAAATTAAAGGTATAAAATATTTACAAAGTTTTAAAATATCAAAAGCATTAATGAATAAATGAATAAATACAATTTTTAAAATATCACAAACCCCTAACTAGAGTGGCAGGGATAACATCAGAAAGGTTGAGGTGACCTTAATTCCGTGATGGTCCCTTTTAGAGGTGTGTAAAAAGTAAATAGAAAATAACTGTTTATCCTAATAAAAGTTTAATGAAAGTATAGGGATAGAATTAGCGGCATATGCTAACTCCATTTCCATTTTTCAGTAAGTTTTGAATGAAAAAGTTTTTGATCTCATGCTTGAAGGAGTTTATGCTATTTGCAGTTTTAATATCTGAAGGTAATTGATTCCAAAATTTGGGACCCATGTGTGATGAGCATTTTTGGTCTATGTCTTTTTTACGAAATGGAATAGTCAGTTTGTCTTTTGATCTGCGAGTAGTGAGGCTCTGATTAGCAGGGTGAAACATATCTGACAGGTAGACTGGTGAAATTCCTTTGAAAACTTTGAAAACATTTCCACATATACATTGCTCCATTCTTCTTTTGTCGGGAGCCAGTTGATTTTCTGAAATTCTTTGCACTCAGATGTGCTGTTCTTTTTTCATATTTAAGCAAATACATTTATTTTGGGCCGTCTGTATTTTTTTGGAAAGCCTACTAGTCAAAGCGGGGTACCACACTATGGTGAAAATGCCCCCGCTGTACTATTTATTTTTCGTAATTGGGTTTTGAAGCGTGTACTTTTGCTTAAAATTAGAACTCTTCCTGGCTTAGGTTGCGTTCACACAATACCGGGTTCATTATGTATCCGGATAATTTTTCATACCAGATAGACGTTCTTTTCACAAGGCTCCCATCCAATCCGGTACGCCTCGTGTCGTCTTTGCGGAGTGATTTTACTCGGCTTTGGAAGTGGCAAGCCAACGTATTTGATTACGTTCATGCTTCGTGAATGCTCGATTCCAATACGCTGGCTATGGCTCCGAAAACTCATTTTGGAAAGAAAAACAACAGCTAACGTCACAGTGCTGAGCAGTGTGAACAAGCTGAAAACGAATCTGATATAGACTAGCGTGAACAGAGTAAATATGGGTATCGGATTGGCCCACCGAATCCGATACGAAATATATCCGGTATCGGTGAACGCATCCATAATGAGCTTCGTCATTCTTTCTTATCAGAGACGCATTTTGTAAGCCATTTGAAGCTGAAATATATTATTTAATATCTTTGTGAATGCCAATATTATATTAATTAACAGTCTATTGTTTTAATTCTATATGGAAAATTCTTTGCGTGCGGCGCCTTGATTTTGAAAATATAATGAACGAACTATCGCACCGGGAGAAGAAGAAACCTTGAATTTATGGGGATACCATGGGTGTTGGGAAACATGGTATTCATTTAGGCCAAGATTCAATAAACGTATATACTGGGTCGGTTTTTATTTGCATGAAATAAAACTTTACTTTCATGGTTTGCTGAAAATTATCTGTTTTTCTTGCGCTATGGCTGTATTTTGCACTTTAGAAACATTTTTAAATACTAAATTTTTTGTTTTGAACTTTATTCATCAGTTTGACGCTTCATCTTTTCGAATCTTCTGGGAGTCAATGATGACGATCTACTATTTCATAACTTTACTCCAAAACAGGGTAAGGGCTTAAATGTGCTGATGATGGCATGCCCATGTATGTAGCCGGGTTAATTACCCCCCCCCCCCTCCCCCATGGTGGTTGAATACTTACGCGAGCTTCTATTCTTTTGTTTGAGCCAAATCCATCTGCAGAAATTCGATTACCATGGGTGTTTCTTTTTTATATATTTAATTATCTCTGGAAATATTTGACGTTAAATTTTTAGAACGATATTTTTAGGTTTGATCAACTTGTAATATGACGTCAGATGAAATCAATTCATACAGCACAGCAATTTGACGTCAGATCAATGAATTCTGATTTGCGGGAAAGAAGTTTTGTGTTTTGTTATTTTCCGCAGATTTTTTGTTTTCTACTCAGTTCAAGACATGTTTTCGCGACGATGGATGATATAACTTGATATTTCAACATTGTCAAGCATGGGTTGCATAAATTCGAAATGTGCAAAACGCGCCGGTAAGAAATGTGTGATTTGTTCATCTTTGTAACATATATTTTACTTAAAAGTTCCGTTTAACCATGTTTAGCCTCTCGAATCGAACTCCCTATAAACTAAAAACTGTTTTGTATATCGCTTCAGATCTTTCAGTATTGATTTTCCCTTTATAATTTGAGAGTTCGAGATATCGAGATTCAACTGTACCAGGAATGAAATTTAGTAATGGTAAATTAGGTAAACTAAAAAACAACGGACATAATTTTGTCCCAAAATTTACAGGGTCATATCTTTGTAAAAGAGTGATACCTTCAGAAAACGGACATTTCTCTACAACAGACAGTAACACTTGTCTTGCAGGCTACAGGTAGGTGTCCGTTATATCGGATGGGGGTTCCACTGTATGTTTAATAAGACGCAGATAAATTTATAAATTCATGTATGTTTTCTATTGCAGTTTTAGATTCTAGAGAAACATCGATATCAGATTCAGATGAGATATCCGAAGGGACACATACTCCCGAAAAAGACATCCATGAATTGTATAATAGAAGTAAGTTTATGTTATTTTTTTAACATTTGAACCTCTCGCTAAGGACTCAACTCCCTAAAAAAAACTCCCTGTCAACTTAAGCTGTTTTTATATATCCCCTGAGAGCTTTCGGCGTTGATTTAGCTTTGGTTATTTCAAAAACTCGTTATCTTGAACAACTTTTCGTTCCTCTTGAGGTTTTGAAATAACAGAGTTTAACAATACTGCGCTTTTAATCTATTCCCCATGGAGAACATTTTCACTCGAACCGTTCTGTATTGCTCCTTGAAAGCCCCCCCCCCCCTGTTTGCACTGTTAGGGGGGTTGGTTCCACTGGAAATACCCTCTAAAACAGCTTGAGTTAATCAGGAGTTCGGGAGGCTCAACTATACCTACATTATTGGGTACCTCAATACATTCAATATTTAGTAATTTCCATTGTGTGGCGTCTTCAGTTGGGGAGGGGGAGTAAGGTAATTGGTAAGGGTTTGGAATTAAAATAAGTTAATTAGCGGGGAATGCTACAATAATCGAGGATGGCATTGAGACTATTAAAACATTTGTGGAAATCAAATAGGGTGTGGTTGGGATAAATTCGTTAAGAAAATTTATGAAATTTAACTTAAATAACTTAAGGGCCTTATATAAAATTGAACGTACGGTAATTAGTTTGTTCTTTTTTTATTTTTAATTTCATTGTTTTGTACCAATTTGAAAGATAATTATTTCTGTTTAGGCCTCAGCAAGTCAACAGTTGCAACAACCAGACCTGAGGCAAGTTACTTTAATTGTATTTGTAGGTGTCCCAAAAATATGATCAGGGGCGCAGCTAAAGGAGGCCCTGGGGGTCTGAACCCCTGACCCTCTTTCAAAAATCAAGGATTTTGCCCTAATTTTGGAAACATTTATCTTATGATTTTAAAGATTATGCTACAACTAACTAACGGACATCGTAGATATCTCAACAAGCTAGTGTCTTTCACATACAATGCAATGGGACCCGGGGGGGGGTACACATCCCACGTTCGGACGGGAGGGTGCCGCTGAGAGTTTATAAACCCACACTTCTATAATGTTCAAATTTCGTGTATGCCCAGAATCAATGTTGTGTTTCATTCCAAACCATCCATCAACAAGTACTGTTTTAAATCTTTATATCTAACCCAACATTAAAGCATTTTTTCTAAAAATAGTACTAAATTTTTAGAGAATTTACTGCCTTTAAACCCATCCTTATCGGTGGCATGAGCCAGTCCGCCACATAAATTCTGAGCAAGTCCGTATTTTAGTAAAGTATTTTAGTTCAAATATATGATATCCAAACCAGGAATGTCTGAGAGCTGACCAAGAAGATCCCTGCCCATAAATTCGAAATAGGACGGTGCAGGAGAAAATGTTCATTGTCCTTTTTTTCTGTCAAGATATATTTCTATGGGTGATAGGAGATCCCTAATTGTGTATTTTGTTAGCGTCCATTTGCCCCTACAAAGCTAATACTGTCAACTCATTGGCACTGTATTGGCTGGTGGGAACTAATAGCGTCTTCGTAGCAACAATAAACTGCACTATACTTTTACGCAAGCGATCAGCACGGTTAAATGGACAGTCTAAAATTTCACAATAAAAGGTGTCTTATTATTCACGATATTTCTTGAAATAAAATGTCTTCTTTGACTTTTTGCGGTTTAATGGACATGTTTTAACTTTTTTGGCCCATTTAGATCCCAGTTACACTATCCCGGGTTGCTATCCTTGAGATTTCGTCCACAAAAATAGCAACATCAATCCAGTTTCGGAGCGTTGTTTATTAGATTCATGTGGTTTCGGAAAGCGCCGTGTATCTGGAGCCTAGCGTATCTGGTCTGGAGCGTCGTGTATCCGGAGCATCATGTATCGGATTCACACACAGTATCGTCTTGATTTTCAGGTCAAGTCCAGAGCGTTTGGATTTTCAAGAAGATAAGCAGATAATTTCGCGACGGATTGGAGAGTCATAATAGTGTAAAGCAATAATAGCAAACGCAACAATAGCAATCCATCATTAGCGTAACTGGGGTCTTGATGGTTTTTATTAAAATAATATTTTTTAATCAAACTTTTACTGCAAAACAGCATTAGTTAGAGGAAAATGCAAAACAAACTTCTGCGCTTTTTCCACAGGTAAAAGGATATGCGAGTAGTTCGTCTGAAGATCTTCCTGACTGTGGAAAGGTTGCTAAAAAACTAGTGTCCTGTGAAAATGTCAATGGAAGTATCATCGAACAAAGCCAAACCCTCGTTGATATCGAAGATGACCCTGAAATGCAAGAGTTGGGCAATGTCGGAAATCGTAGCATTAATAGTAATACGAATACCCGTCGCAGCAATAAAGACTCTAACCGAAATCTGTATCCTCGAGTCATTGTGATATCACACCACTCTGTACAACGCAATGACAGTAGAACCAGTTTGATTTCTAGTGAGTCCGATGCAGTAAGTCTTCCAGGGCAAGTTGAAGAACTTAGTCAGGCATTAGACATGACAGGTCCAACAAAGAGTACCACTACTTTATTTGACGACGGTACTTTTGTTTCTAACATAATTGAAAGCGTACCAATTAATCGCAAAGCTGAGCCAGTTCAAAATGTTTATGAGGCCCAGAGCTTTTTGGACAAAGATCATCCAAAAGAGATTTCTAATGAAAAGCAATGTGCTGCAGTTAACAAAGATGAACAATTTTGTACAATAGAGAATAAAATTCCCCGTGTCTCAACTTCAGAATTCAACACCAGCATTGCTCGTGATGAACGTACGAAAATAATTTCATCAGAAAATCGTAAAATCGCAACTACTTCTACTGCAAACGTCGACACCAGCTGTGATGCAAAGAAACATGGGAATGACATGGATGCTAAATTAACTGCAGCTGAAAGTGAAACTGCACCTATTTCCACTGCATATGTCGACCCCATTTGTGATGCAAAGGAGCATTGCATTGACATGGATGCCAAATTAACGGCAGCTGAAAGTGAAACTGCACCTATTTCGATTGCATATGTCGATACCAGCTGTGATGCAAAGGAACATCGCATTGACATGGATGCCAAATTAACTGCAGCTGAAAGTGAAACTGCACCTATTTCTACTGCAAACGTCGATACCAGCTGTGATGCAAAGGAACATTGCATTGATATGGATGCCAAATTAACTGCAGCTGAAAGTGAAACTGCACCTATTTCTATTGCAAACGTCGACACCAGCTGTGATGCAAAGGAACTGTGCATTGACATGAATGCTAAATTGATTACAGCAAAAAGTGAAACTGCACCTATTTCTACTGCATATGTCGATACCAGCTGTGATGCAAAGGAACATCGCATTGACATGGATGCCAAATTAACTGCAGCTGAAAGTG
>JAYJMH010024769.1:0-43986 GCA_036873815.1 Phacellophora camtschatica
TGTCTTGTACTGTCTTCTACGAAATGTCTTGTTTATGTTGTCGTTCCTTGCTCCTCTCTCTTTGCCTAAATAAGATTCAGCAGCAACAAGAAGTTTGTCTGCAAAACAAAGAGTCCATTAATGCTCAATCCAGCACGACGTCAACGAGCGAGCAGGGAAGACATCACAATAAAAACACGCGGTCAACGATTGTACAGCTGGATCACCGCTAACAAAAACACCAGTTTCGCCATCCTGTGCAGCTTCCAAGGCATAACCTTTGTCAGATTGAGAGAACAAGCCACTAGCATTGTTAAAATGTTCACTTTAGCATGAAGTCATCGTCAAAATGCGAATAAAATGAGAAAAATGCTTCCGCCAAACGTTGTTCGACGGTATGAATCCACATGGAAGCACAAACTGGGTTCCCACTATGATGTCAGAGCTGACTGGTTTCCAGATCCCACAACACGCGGTACTGCATCACGTCGGGGTGTCATAAAACCCCCCATAACTCGTTACCCACACATCTGATAACAAAACAGTTTGCAGTTTCAAACTCAGCGTACTCAAAACTAATAAAATATGCAATAAAAATTTTTGGTGAAGAGGCACTTTAAAAGTTACATTACACATTTTTGTGAGGAACATTCACTAGAAACTGTACCCATGGGTGCCAGACCCCCACTGTGGCTGGAGTTCCTCAATCTTTTTATCAATGGTCCCGATATGACTCATAGCTTTTTCGGCTAAAAACGTTTGATTGAGTCTACTATAGAACTGTTAAAATTCTAATGATTGCCTGCAGAAGACACGTACAGGTCTGGTTGCCAGATACATAACATTAGAAGAAGAAGACACATAACATTCTCCATCTATTTAGGTCTGGTTGCCAATTCTTCATGAGCAAAAGCGTGTTTAATGCGGACGCTTAAATTGACCCGGATCGTGTTGATTTAAGCATTTTTTACAATATACCGGATTGCTATTGGAGCGTTGTGATTTTCGTACCGGACAGGGGTTGTGTTTACACTGCAACGCTGCTATGCTGTAAAAAACGCTCCGCTAATTGACTTTAAGGAAGTAACAAAACATCGGGAAAAGAAAGGACATATAGACAACAAATGCTTCCCGTAGCCAGAGCATTTTGATTTATCCCAATTCCATTTTATCGCAATCCGTACTTGCGGAGCAGCAAAAAACAATGGTCGTTGTGGAGCATTCTCCCTTTCTGCTCTGAAGAGACAGATTTTTATTGTCCGCTCAAACACGGATCGGGGCAAAATAAACTTACGGGGGCTTGCCATTTGGACATATCACACCATAAAATTTATAAATTTTTCAAATCAATCCCAAATTTTATGGGAAGTAGCCCTAAATTTTTCGATGTTGAAAAGTGATACCCCAAAATTTATGATCTCACAAAAAATGATACCTAAAACAAACCCCCAAAATAGCACACCCCGACTGAGATACATTGAAGTTACCACCAACCAGATAAAATCTTGATAAATCACTTGCCTTCTTCCAATTCCTGCTTCAGTTGTTTGACACTTTTGAGCAACGCTGATTTGCGAAATATTCCAACAGTCGACGGTCCACGACGAAATAACTCAACGAGAATATCCTGTAGAAGAAGGAAAATTTACATGAAGGACTTATATTCTAAAACAGTAGACTTCATTGTGTGAATTTCATTAAACCCGTCTCCATAGAAACGATACGCCATCTCAGACACGAATCTTGGACTGGTTTTAACTGCTGTTGATAAGTACCGACAAAACCAATAATTCTAAGGCCAATCAAACATTGAGAAAAAAACAAATTTGGAACCATCAATGAAGTACTGAAGCCCCCCAACTCCCCCCCCCCAACAAAAGCCCCCCAACGGCATCGAATGATTCAGAAACACAATCACACTATCGACTATTATGATTTCATAAGAGCTGAAAAGTTGTGTGTTTTCTTGTCGGTTTGACAGCACATTAAAATTTATATCCAATCAATCTGCTTCGGTGAAGCCTTTTGACTTTGAAATATGAGGACATTGTTAGTTATTCCAAACTATGCAGCGCTGAAATGGTAGAAGTGAAACTGAAAATTCTGTTTTATTGAGTACTAACCAACACCAAAAACCATTTTCACACAAACGAAAATGTAGGCCACCTACAAAGCAAACAGATTCGAACAATCATGAGTGTAATCAAATATTACCATATGACATTACTGCCTGCATAAACAGTCATATGTAGTATTTAAAAAGAAACGTAATTATGGTCTTCAGACGCTTCAACAGATTTCCCTTCACTTTTCTCATAACGAGACTATCAGACCAATATAGCACCATTGTTTGACGCTAATTACGAAGCATCACATTCTATAAATAGAAACGGCAAATAAAGTAATTTCTTAGCTTCTCAGAATCATTCAAAAGCACTGAACAATTTGCTTTTTGCGATTCCTCTCTGACCTCCCAGCTGATTTCCTTTCCCTCAAAAATAGACCTTTATTTTAATCAAAGGAGGCATTACGCCATTATCCTGGGATAATTAAATCAATTATGTTAACCAATTACAAATAGCAATAAACTGTCACGCAATCCACAAACACACGTCACAAGCTAGGCCATTTCTTTACCCTGCTGATTAGGCCTATTTAAATTCGTCAAATAACGCGTCACGAAAACCACTATTCCTTCGGGCTGCATTCTTTATCAAATTAGCATGCATTTGTGAATGTAAATTGTGAAAGAGAGTTTATCGAAAATAAAATGTACAAAGAGAGATCCTAACTATAAAGAGATTCGGGTTGTCTTCACAACAATCAACAAACAAACAATGCATTCAAAATTCGAACTCAAAATTCGAACTCGCTTGATTCGAAATCAACTCACAAACAAACCTTTTTTTCAAACAAACAAAAAAAAGGATCGAATAAAAATCGTTTTGTGTCTGCCTCAAGAGCCTTCAATGTTTAAGAAGCTGCGAATAAGTCAGTGAAGTTCAACTGTTGCAAATCAGATAAAGTAAGCGATTTAAGAAACAGATCTTTCAGATTAAGCCCTATATTTACAAATTTGTGACATTATTTTCCTATTGTTATTCTGAGAAAAAGAGTTTCTTATCAGTGGTTTGTTAAATGCCATAACCGCTCATAAAATCCATTTTCATCACAGGGAAACCAGGTATATATCGTAGTTTATTGTTGTATGCCTACTTGTTGGATCCGAAAATGTACTGTTGTCTGCCTACTTGTTGGATCTGAAAATGTTTGTGACAAACTAGACAAGACGCCTTCTGTGATTAAGAGTAAAATATTAGCTCATAAATATTGTATTCACTCCTTGTTATGAATTGATTCTGCCATTTTATTCTTGGTATATATTCTGCTTCTTAATATGATTCCATGTTTACATTGACCCGGCTATACTATCGGTTGCAACATGTATCAATTCGATTGCTAGCGCAACCTTTGTGAATTACCTGCTGACGTCAAAATGGGCTGCTCGGTGTAAAACAGGAAAGAAAATACGGAAAAAGCAGCAGGAAATATGCCCAAATTGATACAAAGATATGAAAAATAGCATCACTATTGGTTAGCAGTTACTGTTAAGAGATAACTCCGGTCTAGCTAGTGCGCTTTATTGTTTTATTATAACCTCAGAATTAATCAATCATAAATAGATAAAAAAAATGCTTTCGCAGCTAAAAGACATATGCCTACAAATTCACAAACAGGAAGACGTGAAAAGAATATGGAATAATACATGTCACATTTTCCGGCATTCATTTAATTCATTCAGGAAGAGAAGTTAATCAGTAATCTTTATTGATTTTACGGCACGATTTATTCAATGATTTCAGCGTCAATCGCAAAGATGATTCAAAATTTAGGCCATAATCGCGTCAAGCAAATTGGAAAAGAAGAGAACCGCTGAAGTTAACAAATATAAAACAAATCCAGTTCTTGAATGAGATTAAACTAAAATAATATGAAATTGGTTACAAATAGGATAAAAAATTTGGCAAAGGAAAAAAAGGCTGCCGCCTAAATATCTGGTCGGACACCTTTCGCAGACGGACATTTTTCGCAGACAAACCGCAAGTCAATTTATTTATCCAACTGTATTCTACAATTTGATGATGATGATTTGATGATTTTTGTTTTGCTTTAGACAAAAGTTGGCTTGTGAATTAGAACACGAAATAAGAGCCCAATATTAAATTTCCTTCACAAAAAATATCCAAAGAGAATGAATTTTTTGTCACTATGATTGAGTCATAAATCTAACACATTCATTTGAAGGCCTACACATGACTTTAACAGATGATTTAAAGTCTGACGTCTTTGATGCAAAAAAGAAAAGTCAGGAGCAAATCATCAATCAACCTCAGTTTTCTTTTGGACTAACTTTCAATTTGGACTAACTGATTATTCAACTTCAAGCCAAAACTTCAGCCAAGAGTTGAAATATCCCATTACCACATTCCCAAATTCGCCTCTACGGAAATTCCAGACCCAATTTCAAGTGAGCAAGCATGTTAAAACTCGAGAGAAACAACTCGCTAACACTTTACAAAACATCTCTCTTAACTATCAACCTCTGTTCATAGCACAATCCCGAATAATTATACGCTGCCATTTTTGTGGGCAGCAAAAAGCAGCGATTTCTAATGGCGATCCACTGATGAGCGAGCGTCTGCTCTTTCATTTTGTCCCTGCCGAGGAGCGCGAGTGAATCCAATTATCTTTGTGTCTTCCATAATAAGCCTATTATTGGGCTATTATTACTTATGTTGCTGTTTGAACTTTGTAAAATTCTAATTGCTGATAAAACGTTAAACACATTTTTTATCTTTTTCCCAAGGAACAGCGATAAAAATCCTGTATGATTGACTTAACATAAAAAAATCTCCTACAAGCCAAAAATCACTCAAATGCTTTCAAAAGTGTCTGAGTTCTCACCGTCGCGACGTGGCTAACCATGCCTGATCTCGTTTTGCTTAAAAAATAATTGAGTGTCTGCCAAGCCCAAAGAACGGACCCCGAAATAAGTGATTGGAGTCACTCATTACATGATCCACTTTAGTCCGCAAAATATCTGTTCTCGCGGAGCATGAGCGCAAAAATGGCAAGACATGATGGGTGTAAACGCAACGCTGCAAATAGGCCATGGGGAATGACTAGGTTTTATTGCACAAGTATGATAAAAATGGAAGCAAGCGTATTTTTTTATTTCACTTCATTTGTTATCATCCACAAAAGGTTCCATGTAGATGGTATTGAATACTCGTCAAAGAGGTATTGCATACTCGTCAAAGAGCAAAGCCCGAAACGACATTACAATTTTAAAGTCAAAGGTATGAAGATTATTTAGTCATTTCGTTTTTATGGTATTTGACAAGCACATAATTCTGAAATGTAAACATAATGATAATGTATTACACAATGCCGGGTGACCCCAAAAATATTATCCCCGTTTGCAAATTGTGCATAAAACGACGTCCAAGGGGCAAATTTCGAGTTTGGGATATCTTCTAGTAATGTGCGGCCACGCTTACGTGTCAAAAACCCTAAATTTGACATCAAAACAACCTGCTTGCTTTAATGGCGCATTTGGATTTTAAAACTTGAGAAGATTCACTGATCAAACTCTCAAAGTCGATGTAGAAGTAAGCTGGTTGTTTTCCAGTTTTGGCAACGTGAACGATGACTGTAAACAACCTGAATTTGTAGCCTCACAGGTTTCAAGCCCCAGCCCTAAAAAATTCAGTTTGAAGGG
Organism: Phacellophora camtschatica; assembly: GCA_036873815.1. Lineage (NCBI taxonomy): Eukaryota > Metazoa > Cnidaria > Scyphozoa > Semaeostomeae > Ulmaridae > Phacellophora > Phacellophora camtschatica. The sequence goes on from JAYJMH010024769.1 coordinate 5,762, forward strand.
ACCCTACTCTAAATTGCTTCCAATATCCCATAAAATTGCAGTTACCACGGTTACTCTCTAGTAACAATGTAAATAGTTCAAGAATGAAAACCTACTTTAACTTTACTTCAGGAAACTATTGATATAATATTTTTCAATGAAACTGGTTAAGCATTGGTAGTAATTTGGAAGTTGCCATAGTACCACGACGCCTCAGTCTCAAAAGATGATAACGCAATTCACAATTCGCAATTCGAATTGATAACGCATTCGCATTCGCAATTCGAATATAACAATGGCTTCGAATTCTAAAGAAGCGCCAGTTTTGTGACAACAAAGCAAGAACCATATAAGTAACCTAAAGAACGTATTGGTCATATTGTATAACTTTCTGCAATCAACAATAAAGGTCGAGAAACCACATATTTTAGTGTTATGAACTTCAATTGGAAAACATTTTAGCAACTGTTTGTCAATGAGCATGAGTCTCTATTGTTAGGGACATATCTGGGAGCGAAAATACAACTCATTTTCGTGTGGTTTTACGTTCATCTATGTCGCTAACAATGGAGACTCATGCTCATCGACAAACAGTTGCTAAAATTAAAACTTCCTGCATGCTTGCTTGCAAAGCTGGTGAAAAAGGCCTTCGTTTCAACCTCGTGTCCAGGCCTATTTCATACGTTCATATATTGGTTTACGAGAAACAAATGCGAACTCGAGAGATTTCAAATTCGAATATTTTCCATATTCTAACATGGAAAATGATTAGCAAGTGTAGAATTCGAAAAATAAATTCTCTTGACGCCGAATAAATTTACGAGTTCGCATAAATTTACGCAAAATTTGCAGGTGAAATAGCTGTGGGTACGAGGTTGCTCTGTTTCAAGGTTTATGATTGTACGAAGCTTTCCCGAAATCTGATGAACGATTGCTGAGTATACCCGGTGAAAACCAAACTTTTGAGGTTTTAAAACTAGCATAAAGTTAAAAACTAAAGATACAAAGGTGAAAAAATAACCTTGAATAAACACAGAGCTAGAATAAAGTTTAACACCAGTTGTCAAATCAAAAATCAGGATCTCATTTTTGAAAAAATGGGTTTTACCCAAAAGCATGTGTGTATGTTTACCCTTTAAAACCATGGACTTTCCCAAAGACTCTGAAAAACTGCCAGTCTTTCCTAAGTCCAAATATTAGATAACTAAATAGTTGCTACGCGACATCTCGTAAAAAGCGAATTGATCCAGCAATGTTTGGAAAGAAAGAAGCAGCTCAAATATTCTCAAAATTCTCGCTCAAATATTCTTGGTACGCTTGATTATGTTGTGCATTGTATGGGCACGAACAATGTCACCTGTGAGCAAACGAATGTAATACTGGAAACGCGAAGGATTTACCACGATTTAAAATGGATTTTCATTAATTTACAAATTAGGAGCTTGACAGCAAGGAGCACGCAAATGAAAGCGGACAGATTTTGTTACTAGCATGATTTCTAATGCTACTAGCATGCATTACTGACATACACACAGCATGAATAAACTCAACATACACACATTCTTAACAAATAAGGAATTTTAGAAGACGCTTCAGTGTTGAAAGTTTCTCAACTTTTCAACAGCTCCAATACTGATTCCTTATAAAATGGTTTCTTCTAAAAAATGGTTTCTTGTAAAAAGGGAATTCGGCAAAAAGTATTAAGGGTCCAAGAAAAAGGCATTCGTGCCAAATCACAAATTTCGTACTCAATATATCAAGGGAATGCCATATCGAGGAAATTATATGAAACAGGGTCTACCAAGATACTGCGAACATATTCCTAAAGTTACGAAGATATAGTGAAATTGCGAAATGTCCCTTTTAGCTGGACACCACAGTAATTGTGTTCTGATCACTCTTTAATGGAAGTTTTGTTTAAAAAAGGCAGACTTAAAGAAGGGTGATTTTGATTAGGCCTATCAGTTTCCGCTGATTTTCAATCAAGATTACAAGCAGCACAAGAACAGAATGCAAAAGCCACATATTGAAAATGCCGTACCAAAATGTAAACTTCAGTTTCGAGTTGAACGAAAATTCTGCTGCACATACTAAAAAGAAAACGCCACAACCTGAGATAAGAAGATCTACAGATCATGATAGGTCCCCGGAGAATACCGGACACGACGCGTCCCTGGAATTAAAGATCACGACACGATATGGACACGACATGCCCCAAGAAATATCCAACCAAAACAACGTGAATTTTATCAACTTGTGCATGAATTTGAGCAACAAACAGCTTATATGACACACGCAATCAGATAACGGGCGCAAAATAGTCCAAAAACATTTCAGATCTGGCTACTTTGCCACTATCAGTATCACTCTCTCTCCTAAATACAAATACACAAAGGACATGTATCTAAATCGGATAAAAAATAGTTTTGAAGCTTTCTATTATTTAGCATATTGATTCGAGTTAACATGTTTTCTTTGCGACATTTATGCCTTTTGTATCATTGCCCACACTTTTTCTTTTCGTTCCCAAATCACGTATTTCAGAGCCGCAATTCACCACGTGCTCGTCAACGAATATACGGCAAAAAGAGCGGCAAAACATTGTCAGACAATGAGTTTCGAATCTTGCGAAATTTAAATTACAACCAGAACAGCAAACAAACCTTTACTGCTTTCAAACAGTAGAGTTTAAATAAAATTGACACATTGAAAGCTGTTACGCATAAAACATTAAATGTTTTCATGGAGTGACTGGAAATTAAGCAATGTCCTCTGCATTCTAATCATCCACTCTAAATTCCAATCATGATAAATTACAGGTTTTGATTTCCTTCGCATTCAATTTTTGTTTTTACTGAGCAACTGACACACGAAAAAGGCGCCTAACCGGGGCGGATATCACCGTTTACAGAGAGTATCCTCATTCCGTGAGTAACTGAATTTTTCCTCACATGTGATTGTTCTCGTTATCCGAAAAATTTTTAATTCCACAAATCGTTTTTCCCTTTTCCTTACCAAACAAATGATTTTAGCGCAAAAGCGTGCTTTCAACTAAAATTACCTGCGATTGGCTGAAGACAAATAGCGCCTTCATAGCGACAAGGAACGACGCTATCATACTACGCAAGTATTTTATATCGAATAAACACTTACAAACTCTACAATCAACGGTGTCTAGACTTGCCTCAAGTCTGATTCGTTTCGTTAATCAGTAAAAAATATATCACTGCGGAGAAATTCTATTTCCGCATTTTCATTGATTTAACTATTTATTAAATATTGTGAACCTTATTTTAGTTAGTTTCATTTAAATACTAGGTCTTACATTTTTCGTTGTATTTTGTTTGTTTAAAGTTCGTTATTATAAAACATAGTCAATAGAAAAAGCTTTTCTATTGACTATGTACAAAACAACCTCCTGTAAATGCCGAACTCCGGAGCCAACAAATTTTGCTTCGCTTTTCTCTGCTGTAGCTTATACTCATGTTTTGTTTCGTTATTTACAAATAGTTTATAAAGAGTCGCTCAATGAACTGAAAAAACAACTCGTGACAATTTGACTAGATTTGCCGTCCCGCAGAGTCCCGCATCAAAAGCTGGACATTGCCGCAGAATCCCGCATCAAAACGTAAACGTTAATCAATCGAAGCATTTTACGTTGGAAACAATGCCTATTGTTAGCAAAAGTCAGTCCGGAAAATCTTTATCATAAGAAAAACATGTTATTTTGGTTTTTTCGTTTTTTCTCGCTCGAGGAATGATGTACAATTTAATCACTGCCAAGATGAAGAAACATAATTGCTTTTGCATTATCTCATGGATACAAAAAGATAAAAAGAATCCGATCCTTTTTAAATCAAATACCATTGAATTATTTCTAAGAGGATCCTCAGAATGAAGCTTTGCAATCGTAACAAAAAGCTAATTAGAAAGGTTACAAATTAACACAGAACTAATTCGGATATTGAAAAATGTTTGAGTTTCGAAGTAATTGTATGATTGATCTGAAAAATACCACAATAAAGTTGATCCTAGAGTTGCTTTCTCGTATTTTCTCCCAGAGAATTCTTGTATCTTTTCCCAATTCTGGCAAAAACAAACTTTTCCCAAGAAATCAAGAAACAAACTCTTTTTTGTTCTCTAAAAGTCCAGCTAATTTGATGTTATTGCATTTCTTCAAAAAAAAGTTGTTGATGTGGCAGTTTTCGCATCCCAAAGCGAATATAATTTTTTGACGATTTAAAATTTTCTTGGCGATTTCAAAATTTAACAAAACATCATCCATTATGCTTAAACATTTATGTTTATTTTCATTCTTGTATTTTATCAAGTCCATCTGATATCTTAAGAAAGCAAGAGAAGAATGATAGTCAAAATACGACACTGTCGCCATGGATGTTAACTTGGCAAAATAGTCGAAATACAACAACTGCTGTCGATTTTCGTATTTATGACGATACTCGTAAAACTTGTCAAATTATCACTATCACCATCGATGTGTTCGATAGGTATACTTGTCGAAATACAACAATCGCCATCGATTTTCGATACGTTTACTGTCAAAATATGACATTCTAAAACTATTCTTACATATGGTGCAACGTCTGTCCGGGTCTGACTCTGAGAGTGTAGGTAGGCCTTCCGGTCATAGGGTTCCTATGTATTGACATATGGTCCCGGCAGTACCGTTGATTGTAAATATATATTTGTTGTTGCTTTTTGTGAAAGATATATATATAAAAGATACGACATCGCCCGCACTGAAATACTTGCTCACAACACAAAATATCTAAATCTGACTTGAATGAAGCTCCACGAATTAAGATTACCAGTCGAAGAAATGGTTGTGATCTATAATGACGTAACTTTCCCCAAAAAATGAATTCCTGTGCTGAATTTAAATAACGAATGGTGTCCTTATCTTCACAGTGAATTTAATTTCCGGGAAAACAAATGTCATTTCCCAGTTATTTATAAGATTGCGATGACCTGGATTTTCAAATGTTTCTGCAAAAACAGATTTAAGAAACACTTCGATTCGTGTTCGACAAACTGGACGTGTGGGAAACACTGCTAAACACTGCAAGAACCCCAAAAATAAAATGTCTGACAGTAAAACCAAATAGCATTACAAAGTATTAAGCCTTTGCATCAACGGCGAACGCAAAATAAACAACGTTTCTCGTGCATAACGTTGTATTTTCAAAATCTGGAATGATAAATTGCAGAGTCTATTTTTTCATAATATCCACGTACTATTTTTTCAAAAAATAAGAAAGTTTTTTCTTATGACTATGGTTTAGATGGTGTAGCTAGCTAATAAATTTGGCGCCCTTGAAATAAACTTGAGCGTGGAAGACTATAGTAATTTTTATTTCACCACCATTGTTCTAGATTAAAAAAAAATTGGAAATAATTGCATGTTTTAACCTCGTTAAATTTCAAAAAACAACTATAAAAATTTAATATCTTTAATTCTAAATACAAACGGACGAATCCACATATCGTAAAGTTTAAATTTCTGTGAAACAGAAAAACAAATATATTGGCTTACAAGTAGCTTTCCATGGTAAAGGAACCTTGATAAATTGATCCTAATTTTGATTTACAATTAAGGAAAACAGGTTGAATCTGGTACAGGTCGATTTCGTAAGTCGTACGCAGCAGTAACCAGTGTTACGAGTCGTACGCCATATTGTAGCTATCGTAGTAATATCCCCCAAAATCTAACAAAACAGATTTTAAAAAAGGAAATGATAATTTGAACTTACTTGAATCGGCGTCGGCAACTGATCATCATCCACAGTGACTTGTCCGAGAGGTAGGCCAAAGAAACTAGGAGACGAAGGAACATACATTTTACAATCAGAAGTTGTTCCATTACTGTGCAAACGCTTCAACATCAATTTCCACATTGCACGGCTCGAACCTTTGTTTTTAAACGTGCCGTCTTTGTTTGTGATCACCCTCATATTCGGTACCCTATACACCGCGGACGACAAGCAATGAACGTAGAAAGTCAAGCAGCTCGATTAATAAAAAGTCAAGAATGAAAACGTTGACCGGTCTCTTGCGTTTGTAAATGTATTCTGAACACAGGTCACCTCTGTCAACGGATGAAGCTTGATCTTGTGAAAACGGATTTGCTCGGCTCACACAACAAAAACTCTGACCACTCATGCGTATACCATTTGGCTATTAAAGCGCATTTCTAAAGAAACCACGAGGAACGGTAGATTGAAAAGGCGAGCGAGTGAGTCATTTGCGATTTGCGGCTCAAAAAACCAACTGTTAAACCATTTTATAATGAAAAACTTAAATCAAATAATAGTACTAAAGTTTCTTAACTATTAAAGACTCCGTATGAACTTCACCATTTGGTTAGTTTCTTATTTTTCGGGGTGACAACCAGTATAGGAAATTAAATTTTTTCTTAATTTTTAAATTTCTTAAATTTTAGAGTAAAACTATATTTAAATTGTAAACGATGCGCAAAACTAAATATTTCTTAATTAAAAAAGTTTTCTAAATTTTATTTCTCAAAAGTTTCTTGTAATAATTTTCTTAATTTTGGGGTTAAAAATTACCATATGAAATTTTGAACAAAGCTCAAAATCAATTGTATCTTAATTTTTTAAATTTTATACTCTTGAATTTCTTAATGTCTTCTTATTTTATGGCGTCAAGAATATGTAATGGCAAAAGATGTTTCTATGTTATTATTAAAAGTGTTATTAAAAATTTCAAAACCATTCTAAACGTCGCTAAAGTTTCTTAAAATATCTTCCAGTTCAGCATATGTGATTTTTTAAATCCAGCTGTATACAACTAGTCTTAAACGCCTAGTTTCGTATTTCTCGTAAACTACTTCCTTATACAAAAGCCGTGTATCCGTGTATCCATGTATTTTAACTTCCAGGTAAACAGGCAACCCTTCTTTTGCCTGTTCTTGTAAGATATGCAGACCATACATAAACATTATTGGTTATATTAAATAAACAATGCATATAGTTATAATCTACAAATATATGTAAAAAGTTACTTTCAATTAGCTATGTAATTTTAGCTATTAATTCCCTAACTGTAAAGTGAGAATTCAAAATAAAAAATAAAACGAGAATATTGACGACGGAGAAAAGTATCCCCCACATCACATAAGGTGTTTGAAGTTCAACAAAATCCTTCCCTGAGGGAAGAAAACTAATATTATTAATGTGTGTGACTAACAGTCGGAGAAGTCCAACTAAAGATTTATTTGTTGCAGTTAGCCCAAGCCAGAGACAAGCAAATATAACATTGTTAACAAACATTACCAGACTACTGCGAAAAGTCACGTACGGTACGCCTCTCATCTTGAGTTGAGACCACGCGGTCTTTGAGACGATAAGTTCATTGATTTATGCTTTTAGGTCCGCGACAGTTGATTTTAATTACAGAAAACCTCCTTCACGTTTGTGTTTCATGGCAGGGAAACCGACTTCAGTTTTGTGTTTCATGACAGGGAAACCGACTTCAGTTTTGTGTTTCATGACAGGGAAACCGACTTCAGGTTTGTGAGTATTGTTAGGGGCTTCATGTTGTGTTTCATAACAAAGAAACCGCCTTAACCCCATTTAGGGCTTCCAGGTTGTGATTCATAACAAAGAAACCACCTTTAGGTTTGTTACAATTGTTCTTCATTAAATCGAAACCACCTTTACGGTCTTCAGGTTGTGTTCATTGCAGAAAACCCGCGTCAATGTTTGTGATAATTGTTTTTCACTGCAAAGGAAACGCCTTTATAGGTTTCTGATAAACGTTATTCCAGGGGAAAAAATTCCGGAGTTTGGCAAAACAAAATCAAATTAGGCCATATTTGGAAATTAAGGGATCTACTTCTGCTCCTTAATGAGCATCCCATGGACTAAGAAAATCTAATTCTTGCGCCTTAAGGGATTGTTTCTGCTCCTTAATAAGCATCCCAGGGCCTTAGAAAACCTACATTCTGGCGCCGGAGTTTGGCAAAACAAAATAAATTAGGCCAATCTTAGAAACTAAGGAATTTTTTCTGCTTAACATCAACAGACGACATGAAATGAATGAAAAACGAAACTGTTTGTATTTGTGCCAAAATGTCGTTAAGACAGACGTAATTGTTCACAAAGTAACATTTGCAGATATCCTGGATTATCCAATCCGCAAAAGGGCAAACTGGGAGACCTTTAAAAACTCAGTGAAATTAGTTCTGACCTAATCTTTTTGAAAAAATCAATCAAATAAAATCGCATCAAGATATCTTCCCTCAAATGAAGTTTTCCGTTTTCTTGGAATTAAATTATGGGCGCAAAGTCACATGATATCTAGAAGCTAAACGGGAGATTAGCTTATTCAGTTTATGATGACTAATGGAGAAAATGAGTATTCCTTGTCTCTGAAAATATGAGTATTCTTTGTATATTTTAAATGAATGCATAGTCAATCAGGCAATTCGCTTCTGTCGGGAACTATCTCAGTCAGGATCATCCAATTATACGTTCCAAAAAAAGACTTTTGTAAGTGTACTTATCTCCGGCCTAACGAATTCAACAAAAAACGAAATTAAATTGTTGATTTTCGTTGATATTCTGATAAACAAATGAAAGATTAAACGCACTCATTTTAAGTTTTAACTAGCTTAGCAAAGGAGGTGGAGCAAAAGCATTATGACGTTACGACTCTGAAAGAGAATTCCAAAAAATGTAGCAACCGATTACGATAACAACCAGAAATGTCCAGAATTGAAAAAAGGGCACGGGCAACAATTTTTCACAACTCTTTCACAATTTTTTGGAGTGTCCACTGTCTTAAGTTTTTCGATACAACAAGTTTTTGAGGTAGCTACTGGTTGTCCATATTTGGGCATGGTTTACATAACTAAAAATACCTAAGAAAGGGAAGGCAGGAGAAGAAACTTTCTCCGTACTCCGACAAAAATCCTAGCCCAGCAGTTTCTTATTCCTTCTTTATTTTACCGCGCTTCGTACGCACGCACCCCCCAAAACATAGGTGATTAGACACCCTTTGATTGTGAATTTTGCAAGAGTCAATTTTCCCTTGCCGAACAAATTCTTTGAAGGCGCATTGAGCGGGCAGTGCAACGGATAACAGATATTGGCTCCAAAGTTCTATTTCACGAAAAACAAATAGAAACGGTTGCCACGCTCAACGAGTTGAAAAAGACAAGATTAGCATCTCAAATTTGGTACGCCACGACAAATCTACGCAGAAAGTTAATGAAACAAAATCGGATAAAACCCTTACCAAAACATCAAGGTGAAGAAAGAGTATCAATCGATACCAACACACACATCCCAAATCGTTTGACCAAAACGTTTGGTATCGGTAAATACCATCCCAGCATATGTAATAAAAACTGGCAAAATAACACCAGTAACATGGAAAAAATGTCACCCGCTTTACGAGTTTATTTACAAGAACAGATAACTCTAGTCTCTAATTATTTCTAATTATTTAGCTGCATTTCAGCCTAAAATGTTTACTACTTTTGTTCTCATTTTTTCTCAACAGTTTTGTTATAAAAATAAGTTGTAAAGCAAGAGCAATAAGCAAATGTACTATTTATGTGCTGTGTGTACACCAGTAAAGATGATAATGCAAATAATCATATGCTTCAAATCCGAGTCTGATCTGTTTCTTATGTGACTCGATTTCCTGGCAAATTCAGGCTGGTGTTTCTCTCATAAAAAAGTTTGCTCTCATAAATTCAACAAAAGTTGCTTTCATAAAAAATCGGATCCTGGTTGATAATATCACGAGGTTATAAAGCACATCGTCAAGGAAAAAACTCAAAATGCGTCATCAGGAAGTGTGAAGGAAAAAAGATTACTTGTATTAATGCTAATGGTTTGCACAATCCATAGAAATAGACCGTTTTCGCAGAAAAAGTCAGCTTGCCAAAAACAGCCAATCATTAAAAAGATAAGACATTCAAAGCAATCAGACAAAAACGACTCCAAACAACCAATAGTACAGACTCAAGATTTATTATACGGTTGTTTATTCGCTCCTCCTGCCTGAACGGCCATTGTTAAGGTGGGAGCGATTGGTGGGAATTATTTCTATTTTTAGTCAAAACGATAATGCTGTACTAAAGTTATATTGGCTACATGGTTTGTTATAAACTACTAACTTTATGTTAAAACCGCTGACAAGTTGCACGATGAAGTAAGCATGGACTTGCTAAGTCTCTTACTGCTACTACTTCTTGCTTTTTTGGTGGAAAGGGTAATTACACGAAAGAAACTTGGGGGCAAGTCTAATTACTGTATAAGACGTCTCGTCTTATTCTGCGCACTTCTCTGCAAACAAATTACAAGAAAAGCATGTATATTTCCCATTAGGGTGTACAGGTATAAGACGGGTATGCTGGTGGTAAGATGGGCTTTAATGGTAAAATGATTCGAAAAGAATAACAAAAATAAAGAAATAGACACTATTTCACTTAGGGGCCCATTATTTCATTTTTATTAATGGGGCATGTGCCTGAGCCCCCCTAAAAAATGTAAATGAGAAATTTTAATTAATATACCTATTTTTTTATTTTAACATAGTAACTAAATTTAGATGGTTGGCCTTAATTAGCTTTTTGCTATCTTTTAGACGCCAACCTTAAACAAATTATATATTATTTATTTATTATTATACACCCCTTCGAAATCCTCCCTGGCAACTATTGGCATCGTATGCATTACCAATTAACCCCAAGCCTTCCCATCTCAGGGATAGTTTTCTAACATTGTCGAGCTTCCTTTTCAAGAATTCCATAAAAATTTTATAAAAACAACCTTCATAAAAAACGCCAGGCTGAGATTTGGGTCAAATTTATTTGGCATCTCAAGAATTACTTACGTTAAGTACAAAAAAGTAGGCAGGCGTTGAGAGCACTTGACCTAAGACACACTTTAAAGGTGTTTTGAGAAGGGTGGGTGGGGCAGTAGGTTTGTAGAAAGTTGATCCAAAAATAAGAACAATACAGGATGAAACTGTAGCTAGTTGTTCTTATAAAGAAAACGAGTAATAATTACGAGAAAACGAGTAATAAGCTAAATAGGCCCATACGTCGTGCAGAGACATGATAGTAAACAAACAATGCGAATCAGCAACTATCTCTAACCATGCATACGCAAATTCATAGTAAAAACATTAGTGCAGAGTCAAGACAGGCTTAGTTTAAACCGCTTATTGAATTGTCCATTTTCAACTTGAAGACCGCAAATCCGCAATTTCCCTCTGAGCAAAAGACATCAGAGCTGCCGACCAAAGTTCAAGCTTTATATCTCAGTAACCCTCTAGATTGGGATCTTTTTAAAATTCACTGTAAACCACATCTAACTCATTAACGAGCAGGCATACTGCTCGCCTTCTCTGACAAATTGTGCTGTATCAATCCGACGTGGGAACATTCGTCACGAAGAAAACAGGCAGAAATGTTCAAATCTTGATAAGGACTGTGCACAATAGGGTACGAGTCTCGCAGAAGTTACCGCTTTAAATTCTTCCCTGTTCCCACCTTTCACCGCAAAATGCCAGCGTACTAAGAACTTTTGGTAAAGATGAAAATATTTCCTTTCAATGAGCAAATCGCAAACGATTTTCTCGAGATCTGATGTAAGTCTGAACCCGCAACTGAATATTATGAAATTTGAAAAAAAGAAGTAGAATCTTCAACAAAAAGACACTAATATCTTGAAATAACTGAACTACCATATTCATTTGTAGGCTCAAAGCTCCTCGCCCTGTTCTTCGTTATGTGAACTTGTCAAGCCTACTCACTCTCTTAAAAATAGTAGTAGCAAAAAAAAGAAAAGCTAACTTCTTTTCGGGTTTTTTGGGAGTGAGATTTGAGCAGTAAGTCCATTTTTTCATGAAACTAACAGTGATACTGCCTAAATTAAAAAAAAAACTCTGCTAAAACTCCGAGGCATAAGTTCCTTGCAAATTCCTGGTCTTTTTTAGCGAATATCAGCCTCAAATTCTCAGCCTAAACAAATCTCAGCCTTTATAATGATGTTCCTCATAAATCACGAAGAAAAAAGTGTAACAGGATTATTAATTTTCCTTTTACTCATCCCCAAAAGCCACTAGAATAAGACTTCAAAGTCAATATTTTCAGGAAAATAACAAAGACATCTACGTCATGAAATGCAACGAGATTTAAACGTCAAAATCAAAATGACGCAAAAATGTTTAAAAGATTAGAACTGACTGCAAATAGTGCGTTGACGAAGTATTGAAAAAATATCATGCCCCTGCCAACAACAAAACTTTGCTTTTAGACTTTAGAGGCACGGCATCAACGCCAGTATTCGGCCATTTCCTCCTTTGTTCTCATTTCCTTTAGAAGCTTTTTGGCATGTTTTTCCTGCTCTCTGGTAAAATTTTCAGATCATATTTTGGGATTGCATATTCCAAAAAGCTGATGTTATGAAATGTAAAAAGATAAATACGCGTTTTTACTAAGAAAAGTTATACCTTCGTTTTCCAGATCGATTTGTTTTTATTTCTGGACTAATTTTCACACATTTGCTACCCCTCCCCCCCCCCACCCTTCTAAAAAAGATCTTTGAAGTGTGTTTCAGGTCAAGAATTTCAAAGACGGCAAAAAAACTTATCCATATCTCAGCATGGCGTTTCTGATAAAGGTTATACTTATAAAAAGGCGTATAAGTATTAAGCGTATAGGTATGGTATGGTACACACTATTAAGCTTGTAGGTATGGTATGGTACACACTATTAAGCTTGTAGGTATGGTATGGTGCACACCATTAAGCGCGTATGTAGGGTACACTCTATTAAGCGTGTAGTACTGAGATCGTCAAAAAACCAAGAAACTATATCAGTACTATGAGATTCTGATTCCAAGAAACTTTCAGTTCTCTTAAATTTGTCATTGTTACTTCGTTACATTTTATGAGATTATCGTTGTTAGTTCTGTTTTGAAAGAAGCATGCTGCGTCCATCTGATGTAGGCAAATTCTTGTCCCATAATGTGTGCTAATTATTAAAATGCTCTTTCAGTTTTGATCATCTTTATGAATGAGTTGGCTTTGTTAGAACTTCTGAGACTCTCAAGAAACTTTGGGAAATTTAAGAAACTTTTAGCTGACACCCAGCTGTTTAAAAAATAGTGCATCCGAAGAAAGAAAGACTGTTTTGGGACAAAACTGGATGTGCTCACCCATTTCTAATCTTTCTAAACTGAAATTAAAAACTCGTAGCTGAAATTATTCAGTTTCCAACATCGCGTTTCCGTACTGGCCTTTACAACTAGTACTCGTCCAAATTTCCTGTTGAAACTCAGCAAAAAGGTATTTTATAAAAATCCAGAAGTGAACATGACAGGCTAAAACAAACTGATATAGCTAGGAAGTGTTCTGAAAAATATAAAAAACGCCGTCTTCCGTTCCCTAAACTGTCTTGCAGTTCCTGAAGTACATCTTTCCAAAGAATGAAGAGCATACAAAATTCTACTCAAAGCAAGGACAAACGCTGATTATACAAACGAGGAAGCACTAGTAGATATGGAAAACGACGTTTCATCATTTTATAGTCGTTCAAAAGAAGGCGCCTAATTTAAATAATGGTAATGAAATAAAATGAAAAATATAAAGACCACCATGCTACTCTAAAAAACAAACTATTAGCCGTTCGTTACAAATCATATTACATAATCATATAACATATCAATAAAAATAACAATAACACTATCAATAACAATAACAATACCATGACGTTTTATGCCGTTTAGCAATGAGCCATTCTAGGGGCAAAAGTTTTAGCCTTTTTCTCCAAAAACAGCCATCGTATGGAGAATTGATAAAAAACTAAATCGTCACATTTTCAGGAAAGAGGTAAATGCGAACAGAATTTTAAATCAACAGATATCTAAACGTGTGTTTATCTTTTGAATTTAGCTAGTTTGTACCATGAAGTTTAGTTATGCAAAATGAAACTAGATAGAATTAGCCTTTTCATTAGAAATAAATCCGGGCATAAAGAGCTTCTTGTGATCCTGTAAAAACATATCAGTCATTGCGAATGTATGTTAAATTTAATTTGAACTAATAAGCACTATATTCCATCATTTAGATGGTTTTGACATACATATCATTTATTAAAACCACAGCCATTATAGCAATTGTGAATTTACCACTGAAAATTTCTAAATAGCCCTTGTTTGCATATGTTTATTTTACTGCAAAAGTGCTGGTTTTAAATGCATTGAAGAAGGAAAATTGGCAGAAAAAGATTCTAAATTCCTGATAATTCCTGTAAAATTATCAAAAAAGTTGTAGAAAAAGCGTAGAGGATACTGGGATAGGCAAAAAAAGCATTTCAAACCATTTTAAAATAATTTGGAAAGAAATCTACAGTCGATGAATACTGTTAAAAATTGGCCAACCGAACAGTTAAACTACCACTCCCCTCAAATGTACTGGGATTCGTTCATTGTTTGCCAGAAGAACAATGTCAGATATTAAGAAAAAAGCAAGATAAAAATGTCAGCGAAATCTTACTATCCACCAAATATACCACATTATCCCTGGTATCCAGTTCCTGTGTGGTCAGAATTCCTTACTTAATTGAGAAACCAAAACTCTCCAAGAAGCGAAACTATAGTATCGCAAAGTGCGATGACATAATTAGCCGATGTTTCAGCTTCCTATCATATACCAAAATTCAACCACAGTGACACTTTGAAATATTCTGGTCATTTATAACAAGGCATACCGGAAAACAAGGACCCAGGACCACGACCCACATTTTGAAGAGAACACAGGATCCAGGACTTAAGACCTACATTTTGAGGAGGACCCATGCCTTTGTAAGACTTCCAAAATTGAAAAGAAACCACCGTTATTTGAGATTATTACATTAAATTTGAAATTTTTAGCAAGATAATTGTCCCGAGGTAAAATAATTGATATTTTATATAATTAGAGGACATCGTTGTATCAAGATCGAGATCGAGAGTGTAATCGTTTTATTACATTAATTATGGTCCGGCCACTCCTTGGGCTGGTTTTCATATCCTCACTGACTCTCACCTTCACGAGAATGACCCACAAGAATGAGAGTGAGTCTAATCTTATTATGCCAAATGAAAGCTGAGTGAATTGTCGTTATTTGTCATCGCTTTGTGGCTAATTGGCGGCAACAGCAATTTTAAAATGGCAGTTGTATGAAGCTATATCTTTATTAGATTTGAATTTTTGTGCGCCTTGAAATGCAATTAGGCCTAAAAATTTTGACAAATGTCTGCATTGGCTTATGATCCAGCGGTAAAGCAGAAATCCTCTGGCGCGCAGAGGCGGAACCGGGGGGTAGGCAAAGGTGAACATGTCTACCCAAATTGTTAAGGTTTATATTCATTCTTATTCACAAAGGTATACGTTTTGACAATTAATTCTCGCGTGTGCCCACCCCATTCTTTCAAGGTCAGGGTTGCCTCTGCTGGTACAACTGGTACAATGGTTTTCTTTTGGAGTAGGAAGAGTTGAATTGCTAATTCAAATGATTGTTAGAGCAGAGAGAAAGGGCATCAAAACAGCGATGTCTTCATACCAAGCGCTTGAAACGCATAAAGAGTTGTCGGTGAGCTGAGACGGGTGCCGAATAACCCCCCACTGTAATAACAATTCGTAAAATATTTGTATTTGTGTTCGCTACTCTGGCATATAGCTCATAGTTCATGAAAACTCCAGCACAGAATGTAGAACCATTGTGTATTTATAGATGGTCCACGCTGCAGGCTTCGATGTGCTGGGTCAAAGTCTTCCACTGTTACGACAGCTTGGATCACTTTATTTTGGTATGTCATACATGTAATTACCGAATTCTTGCTAACTTAAGGAGAAAGAGTTTCAGCAAATAGGATCAATGCAAATCTGAGCCAAGATGTCGCACATTTGATCTAAATCTAATAATTAACGCCCCTCGTTCTAAAATGTCACTCAATTGCTCATTTGCGGGAAATTTAATGTGATTGGAAGTCATGTTTCAAAATGCAAACAATTTGGCAAAAGTAAAGTGCAAGTCAATAACATGAAAGTTCACCCGAAGTGACCCAAAAAGTGACCCATAAAATGACCAACAAACTCATAAACAAGCAAACGACGTGCATAAACTCATGAAAATATTAAAGCTTTCTCTATGTTGTGCTTCTTGGTTTCAAATATTTAATCCTCAGTCAGGGTAAACTTGCTGAGTAGACTTGGTATACGAACGTTTAGTCACCCTTTGGAGAGAACTAATTCGAAAGGATTTTACGTGTTTACGTGTTTTTGCCTCTGTTCAAAATTGTTAGTGTCATATTTTACCAAATACATATTCTTGCAGGACTTAATTTTGCAACATTTCACGAAGTAACTGTAATTAGGTAACTGTAAATAGAGTAACTATAAACGGGAAGAACAAAAAAAGGAAAAGAAACCGTGAAATGGTATCCTCTCCAGCAGAAAAAGTAACAGAAAATAACAGAAGAAAATTTTACTCACGATCCTTGAGGAGAATGAAGATCAGGCGAGTTTGGCTTTGGGGATTTCTTGTTCAAGGCCCAGTTAATGATAGGTGACTTCATGGGGCTTTTCCACCTTTTCTGGCTACTTGGCGAATCTGAAATGAAGAAGGGAAATTCATGAGTGGAGTCAAGTCATTAACTAAACTTGCACCAAGTTTCTTCAGTGAATTGTCCGTCAAAGGCATGTAATAGGCTTGGAGCAAATCGGACATCTAACAATTGACAAAATAACAAAGAAATCGAGATAATATTTGTAACAAAATCCTGTAAATCATATTGATAACCTTAAGCAAATATATAGCTTTAATATTTCCAATTTCGTATACAATCTTCCAACAAGAATGAAGTGATAAAAAGACAAGAAAAAAGGTGGAAAAGCTTTGAAACAATACCAAGATTCGTTTGTATCAAGACGATTCGACGAAGAAATTCAGTCGAAACAGAATGCGATAAAAATCGCCTAAGCCTAAATGAACTTAGATCATCCGCAAAATCGTTTGCTGTTGTTCACTAGCGAAAAAACAATATTAAAATGTAGACTCTCAAAGCGCTGAAGAATGTGTTACACACAGTGACAATTCTATTAAAATCCCACAAATAAAAACTTCGAAACATGGTTTATTGTATGAAGAATTTGTGGAAAAATATAAATCCAAATTGACAATGCAACATAAGTCATTTTTGAAAAAGATGTAACATTGTTAAGTCAGAAATCATAGACGACAATTTTAATGAAAACCCACATCAAATAACGACGATTTGCTTCTTAGAATTTACCACTATTTTCATCAAACTGTAATCAGTTTTTCAAAGGAGATATTTCCGCAAAAACACCATCATAAAGACACCGATGCCGTAACAAACGAACGCAGCAACGATCGGAGTCAATTTTACAATTGAGCACATGCCCAAATAGCTTCGTCTCAGACGTTGAAATACAAGATTAAAAGATCGTCGTTACTTATAGTGAAATTTCACTGATATTTTTGAATGTTTGTCAAATTGAACAAATTGGATTTCTTCCCTCGGGACATTTGGTATTTGTTGAAGATCCTGTGATGTATACCAATGAATGATGGCTCATGTTTATTAGTTAAGTTAGTCAGGAAGCAAGCACATCGGAACGAAAATATCAAATTTTTAAATAATTCCTTTCTTCAATACAGAGCTGATACACAGTGAACAGAATTCGTCCCTATTGTTCTGCCTAATATTGCCCAATATTGTCTAATATTGTCCTGTTGTCAAATGGGTAAGAAGGCCTTACCCTATATTGTATTGCTGCAATGTATTCCCAAACAGTTTGCAATGGACCTGGGAAGTTATTACGCAAGATAACCCGTAACCAATACAAATTGTAGAAGTTAGTTTTATTATTGTCTGAAAAGTTTCATAAATTTCTTTAATAGTGGCCTGAATCGGCCTGAATTACGTGAGACTTTACACAAGCATAACGTCAAAGTTTTGGCTTTGACCAAGTGTTGGATCCGCAGCATCCTCGAGTCCAAGTTTTATCGAGACCACTTCAAACACGAATAAAGTATTTCTAAAAAATCTATGCTTTTTAAGATATGCTTTAAAAAATATCGAACAAAAGTGCTGGTTACTGTTCTAACAACAACACCACAAATCTGCAAAGACCCCTTACACCAGCCTGCATACCCACAAATAGGATAGGGTTATTGCACGACATGTCTATGTACCAAAATATAATCAACAAATATAAACTCAGTTAATGTTTGAAAATTTCAAATTGGGTGCAGAAATCAGGGGGGTGTAGCAGACAATTGCCCCCGAAAAAGGGAGAAGGATAATTGTCTCCAAAAGAGAGAAGGGATATTTATTTTTAAGAGGCCAAGAGAGATGGGATACATGTTTTTTTAAAAGAAACTTTTATAAGATACTCACTAGTGAAACCCATGAAAACTTAAGAAACTTTTACCTGTAATTGAAAAATTGCTAAGAAACGTTTGACATTTTTAGTGAAGATTACATAATGCTCAATGATTTTCATGGAGTGAACACGATGTTAGAATATTGATTTAGTGAAGATTAAGAGCCTTCTTATATAAAAAACGTGCAATGAATTGAAAACTGCAGTGAGAAGGGAGCTGAAGTCAGAAATATTTCAAGAGAGATGGGAAAATGCAGGGAGAAGGGAGTTTGAGCCTCGGTTCTACTAGCCTATGCGCTAAAGGATGTCTATTAATTATTTTAATTAATTCTCTGCGATAATAACTTACTCTATTAATTAGTTTAATTTATTCTCAATGATAATAACTCAGTTTTGCTTCTAATTCAGCGATAAATTTTATCATAGCTGGTAGAAACCATATCTGGAGCAGTGATGGTTTAGAAAACATACCTGGAGCAGTGTACATGTCTTCGTGAGCATGCGGATAAATCGTGTAATCACTCCGAGAACACACTAATGAAATCGGAAAACACGACACGGAGCTTGGCAACAAAGTGTTTCCACGGACCTTAGGCTTTGATTTGTAGGCCATCACAAACGTTAATCTGCATAAAATGAATTTTGTCTGCAACACAACGTCTAAATGTAAAAAGACCAAACCTTTATCTATTGTTCACTCGCTAGCATATTTGCCTGTGGTATCAACATTGCAAGATACCGAGATCAGCAGACATATGCATTTCAGCATTATTGCAGTCAATTTTTGAATTCTTGCTTACTTTGACACGTCGAACCGGAATTCTTCAGACAAAATACAGTAAGGAAATACGTGGGAATTTGTTGCTTCGATGCATTAGGGAAGCATAAGGTAGAGCAAGCATCAATTTCTGTGACTAGATTTCCACTATCAAATATCCAATATTATTTGCACGGTGTAAAGTTTCTCAAAGCACAGTGTTGCAGTTGCTTATTTTCTTGACGATGAAACGTCTCCCCAACTGAGGAGTTTTGATACTACAAAATGAAAAATAAACGGGGGAGGGGGGAGGAGAGTCACCCAACCTTCCTGCTCTCTCATTCACAATGCCAATGCTTTCATGACTTACATTTTTGTACGGGCATGGAATAATTAATGAGGAATAATTAATATTAATTCATAATATTTAATGGTAACAATTACCATTATAGAGGCCCGACGTCAGTCTAGCTTAATCTAATATGGGAGCCGATTCTACTAAATATGGGGAGAAGTTTTAATGAATTTAACCGTGGATTGCATCACAAAATGCAATGCATCATGGTGAAAACTCTCGCTGTAGGGGTAGCGCCCCGAGGAACGTTAGTCTGCCATACTTATGATGCAAATAGACAAGATCTTCTCAGCAGTGTAAATGCGATATTTTTGCCTCATGGTTTAATAAATCTTTCAAATGAAGAGTTGCTAAAAATCATCCTCTATGGCCATGAACATTTATCGTTTGATTCAACTGCAAAAATTCTCAGGCCTCCGAACGTTTTGAATAAGTCGGTAATGAAAACTTGTAAATCTCCTCTCACCTTAAACTTTTTCTTTCCCGTTATTGTAAAATCGTTTTGTAGTTAACCAAAAATTCATTGTATTTTAAATCTATGTTAAATGCCAGGGGGTAGTCACTATATTTTGCTCCTCATGGTTTCTTCCTTGTAGTGTAGTATAGTAGTTCGTAGCGTCTTAGGTAATTCGTCATTGTTAACTTTTATATTTTTATATTGAATATAAAAAAAAAGAAAAAAAACGTTAGGCCCCCTTCAGGGAAAAAACAAGCGTTAGTTGGGGAATTTTTCAATTAGAAGCATTTAATTTTTCCTATAAAGAATGATAATATAGCCCCCTGCCGGGGAAGCTAGCCCCTTCGTCGGGGGTAAGTCTTGACGACACCCCTGCCTGTCGCTGTCATCTCGAGCAAAAACGAAATCTAATGTCAAAAATGCAAATTAGCTTTTTGTGTAACAAAATGACAACGAAAAACCACTCCCGCAAAAGAAACTTGAAGTAAATACTTCCTTGGCCATAATATAAAAAAATATCAATCACCTTTCCTTTCCGCGTTAGCTTCCTTTCGCAATATTACACAATAACACGTTTTCACTGTGTACAATATTGCTTTGGTATGACAGCGATTATTTTACCCCTTATTATAAAAAGTAATACAACGACGAGACTCAAAGCGAACCGAAATATTCTGTGTGTTATTGACCAAGTACAGAATTATGATTAGTGAACGGTTAAACGTTGATTTTCTTTACGTATACGGTCCAATACTAAGTGCCCGAAGGTTTCAAAGCTGTCAAAAATACTGCACAGAAGTAGAGAGTTACAATTTTATCAAGACAAACCTCCCTTCTTCATGGTTCGAAAGTCGCCTCCATTACACCAGCAAGAATTCGTGCCTTCGAAAGCTTCAGCTTCATATCAAACAACCGAAAAGCATATTGTCCGCAAATGTTCCGTGACTATGAATGTATCAAAATTAATCACTACATGTTACATAAATGCCTTTGATTGCAGGCATGCCTGTTGCATGAATCGTTCAGTGCATTCAATTCCAACCTGAACTTCAGGCACGGGGGTAAATATGACGAACGAATAGAAACGTGAAGTGGTACATGCTGTTGCTGTAAGCACATAATGATTTGTGTGTACGACCACATACGAGATGTTAAATGAAACTGTATAGTTGGAACTTCATTGTTACTAGAAAATGTCAAATGTCAAATTCAACTTTTTGACACATTTTCAATTTAAAAACATGTTACACGTCATCTAATTCCGAACTACAAAGATAGATATGGCCAATGATCAGGGATCAAGTTTAAGGAAACAGTGTGGCGATGCATAATGTTTAAATTCGAATATCTTTTTTTTGAGGATTAGAATGGCCTTTAACCCTGGGAAAAATTATTTTCAGTGACAAACAACGCAAAACGCGGAACTCTCAATTTTTTTTAAAGATTTCAATGTTATTATCTCTTGAATTTAATCTACTTGGTGCTAAGAAACAATTAAATATGATTTGCTTTTTAATTTAAAGAAATATGGGCGTCAAACGGTCAACCTATGGTGTTCACTTATGAACCTCTGATGTTCATTTGCAAGCCTCTGATGTTCATCTACGAACCTCTGATGTTCATCTACGAACCTCTGATGTTCACTTATGAATGTGTTACAGATTTACAAACACAGAACTGTAATATTCATACGGAGAATTTTGGAGTAATTTTTGGGAAGGAGACCCTGCAAACACAGTGCATCAGTTTCAATATTGCTTTTTTATAAATTGGTATTACCAGGCCATGCTAAATCTCGCATAAACTCAAACTCGTACCCAGTGAAAATTTATTTCAATACAATACCCCTGGCACCCACCTGGCTGTTATGCGATTTGTTAAGCTGTTAGAGCTATTTCTTCTGAAGGAAATAGCTCTGGGAACGAGGTTGGCAGAAAATAGATAGAACTGTTGATTTATAAAGATCGCTAGGTATACCAATTGTAAATTGATGAAACATTTTATTCAAAATTTATAGAAATATTTCGTAATGCCTCGTTACGTTAGTGAAAAGAGTGCTTCATGTAGGCTGCCGAATCTCCAATAACAAATTTCCTTCCGTCTTTCACAAACGTTATCATTCGAAGCAGAGACGCCAGCGACCCTCCTGTCACACGTGTAGTCATCGTTGCGGAGATAAAGCAAAGAGTGGCTGAATGAGATTGCGTCCAGCCGCAACTATTTGTTTAGCTAGAGTATTAGGCCTAGACCAATGGTACGGAAACTGTGGCAAGTTGGGGATTCTGCGCCTTTGGAATGGCTTATCGAAAAGCCATTTACCAAGATAAAGAAACTGTCCATCTTACAGTAGATTTATTAGTTGACTTTAAATTAGGCGGGCATTTCAAGCGTGGAAACTTTTGAAAAGGCAAACATCTTTTAATATCTAAAGACTGATAGAGCCATATTTGAAGTTCTGGTTAAGCTTCAAGAAATTGGTTTCAATTCTAAACGTTCTTTGTGTTGTGTATATTTATGTTTTATCTATTTGACATCCGAAATGCTGGAAGCAAATAGAAATTGCAGCATCTGTATGAATTCAAAATGAATTTGAAGTTTTAAGAAGGAGGATTGGCATTTATATTGAACGTCAATTTAATTTATATACCTCCTCTTTCAACTCCTAGGGAGCACTTGACAAGATTTAGATAGGGACAGATGTATGTTAAACAATACCCAAGAATAAGAATACCAAGATTAAGCTTCAGAAACATACTCTCTATGTATGTAAATATTTTGAAAAAGCATAACCGACATTATACAATCAAAACCTGGTGAATAATAAAAATTGTGAAACTCTATAGGCCTCCGGTTTTTATGCCAAAATTGTGAAAATGTATACCGGTCTTTATACCAAAATTGTAAAAATCCATACCGGTCTGTGTACCAAAATTGGTAAACTGAGAAACCATGTCGGGTTATACGCCCACAGAACCCAAAATATACATACCGTAAAATATAAACAGAATTCGACGAGTAAAATGTGAAAGAACACGCCTAATGAAGTACGAAATTCAAGGGTGGGGGCTTATCCGAAGGAGGGGTGGGGGCATATTCGAGGATTTACAGTAATACCCCCGGACTTTAAAAACTTTCTTAAATTTAAATGCGGTTTAAAATTAAGATTCAAAGTTTGATTGTAAAGAAAAATGTATACAGTAGTCACACAGTTAGACTTCAAATATATTTCCTGTAAGTAGTTCAGCAAAAAGAAATGCTCAACAGTGGAACTCAAAAGAGAGGAAGTTGAATGAGAACTCAACATAATGAAAACTCAACAAAGGGCCTTACAAGAAAAAACAGTGAAACCTTCCGATTAAAATGTTATGAATACTCTATTTTGTGAACGGTCGCCATGACGAAAATGTTAAACCTTGTTTCTATAGAATATCTCCAAAATGCTCGCGATAATATGACAACGAAAATGCTGTGTTTGGAGATTATTTGTAAAATTGTGTATCTGCTTAAAAATCTACTTAAAATAAAAACAATGAAAATGAGACTTCAGTTCAGTTTTCCTGCAAGATCATCAAAGTCTCGAGTCCGACGAAAGGTCACATGAAAAAACTCTCTCGTTAGTTGTAAGAGTTTCAGTTTTCATAAAAAAGTTTATGCCCTGATTAGTTTACCTACTTTGAGAGCTCCTCCTCAAGAATTCTACTATTTCTAAATTTATTTTATTTGATTTAACTAGCTTTGTTATGTTAATATTGTAACATAGAATTTATTTCTGTTGTTATATTTTAATGTAGTAGAATTTGAAATATATATATATAAACTGAAACTGAGTATGTACGTGCTTTTCTTCCCCGATTAGTTTTCCCGTTCACTGGTTACCAAAGAACACGTTTTGAGGCCTCCTCTTCCGGGTTTCTAATGCAATGTCCAGCGAGTTTTTAACTCTTTTCCCGGACTCTAGTGCTGACTTTGGGAAGATTTTCATATAGATCTTGGTTGTTTGCATGGTATTCCTAAGTTATGGCCAAATATTTCATGTGTGTGGTCATTCATTGAAAATATTCCCCCCTCTTACGATTATTTTACAGCAGAAATAGATGATTGCTACACTACTGCTTTAACAGCAAATACTAATGAAGAGATCTGATATACAAAGTATTTCAATAAAAATACAATAGTATGGGAACAATAGCGAGTGAATGTACCGCTTGATCAGCCACAATACCTTTCCCGAAAATTATCGAAGTCAATAATGGTAGTAGAATGACGTCGTTCAGGTAAGAACGTTAGATTAAATAGGGGAAGTGGGTAAAGCAAAAAGCAATGGGCTGCTTTGTCAGTGACCTAATTTGTGAAAAAGTGGCTTATCGGGGATCGCTTATCGTCAGAAAACTGCTGGAAGATCACTGCTAAATGGTAATCTCTTGAGAAACCGCCTGAATCGAGAAGAGCCGTTCGAATCACAAACAAATCCCAGACTCTAAATACCAGTGAGTAAGGACGAGGTGAAATTATCACGTTGCATGTAGGTTTAATTGAAAACACGAAAAGATTATAACCTAGTCGTGAATTATCCTAGAATTAAAGCAAAGCAAGCAAATGGTGCTGAATGTATGGACGATGACTCAAAAAGGCTTGACGCAATACGACATGCTATAGTAACGCAAAATATTCAGGTGAAGCTGTGCTGCAATAGGCTCCATGATTCTTCATGCAATCTAACGTTTGCACACTCCATTAATACGACAATAACAAAATTGGCATTACTTACAACAAAGTTAAGTGTGGCCTGATATGTTGCAACTGAAAAACACAGCTACATAAATAACTGAAAAACCCGGTCTTTTTTACAATTAATATGCAAATCCTATCTATGTTTCATTTAGCAGGGGGCAGCACTAACAAACAAACTTAATGTCATGAATTTCTGCCTGCATTAAATTCCTGAAAAGACGACGTTTTATGCTATTTAGCAACAGGCCACGTGGTCCTTCCAAAGAGAAAAGGTTAACAACACTACCAAGTACTACGATAACAAGAAAACACTAACAAACAACAAACTTTATAGGTTTTAATTCATAAAAAATAGCTATTAATTAAAAGCACTGATTAAGCGACTGAAAGATAAGGCCTAAACGGAAATCAAGCTGTCCTTATTGTGTTGCTAGGTGTTAGACAAGAACATTAATATTCTTAATTAGAACAACGTCATGCAGCCACAAGCTGCTATCTTGAGCTGCAAGCTGTTCTTCCTGGATTTTGATCTGAATGAAAGGTGACGTGGATAGTGAAGGCGAAATTGTGGAGTTTAGCGTCACACCTTTGAGTCAATCAAGTCTCAAAGGTAGCTGTAACATCAATCAAGTCTGTGACCACCTGCCAAGACGCTGTCATGGTTGAGGTTCGTACCATTGGCTCCAAAATGAGAGGATTACACTGCACCACAATGAAAATTAATGTATCTAACATGCTAAAGTGACAAAAAGGAAAAGAGAGCGAAATATTCATAGCACTGTTAGTTGTGGTACAGTGTTGGCTACATTTGAAAATGTAGAATCAGTTCTTAATAATCGAAAATTGGTTTGTTTTGTTGGAAAACTGTCTCTAATATTTAACAACCGGAGGGATTACATCATAATATTTGAAAAAGGAATATACCGGGCATTACGATTCCGTCAAAAATTTCTCTAAAACGGGTCAATATTATGAAAACCTCCTTAAAACGTTCTGAAAACTTTCTCATCCCGCCAAATGGCGTGCGAAAATTATAAAACAAAACCACATCAGTCCCAATAATGAGTGTTTTTTTTGGAGAAATTCGTTCAGAAATTGAGCCTGAATTCTTGCTGTTATCATGATAAGGAATAAAACCATTCAAAAGACAAGGTCAGTTGATTGCAACAGCGAATTTGTTTCTCCGGCAATCTCAAGAAACCAAATATTGTTTGAGTCACAGTTACATATCCTCAAAGATAATTAAAACATTTCTCATTGCATACATTTATAAGCCGATTTAATAGAAATCGTACTGGTACCCTGAAGTTGTATTGAAATAAACCTATTTTTACATGGACACATAAAAGATTCGCTTATTAGTCCAGCTTGAATATTTGATATGTCAAGAAAAGATTAACTTTAGTAAGAGAAACACTATCAACACCGATCAAACAAACTTTCTAAACATATTTGAGCAGCTATCTTCATGCTAAACAAGCACAGACATGCTTCAAAAAGTTAGCTAATCTTGGGTATGTCTATTGATGTATTTACACTGTTTTGTTGTGAGAACAGCATTCATAAAAAACCAAGATTTAAGTCGACTGTTTTTGATAGGCCAATCCATGACCATCAAGAGCCATGTTCAATGTTTCCCCAAACAGAAAATCGTAGACATTCGGAGTTGTGACGAGAACAGTCCGGTTTGCCACTATCGTGCACTTGTTTCGGCACGTGACCTATGGTATGGGAGTGATTCAACATCTACTCACCGTACGCGCGAACAATAGCGGTAAACAATAGGCTTCCAGGATGTTTTTTCTATTAACTATGGCCAATCTCAGAAAGCATTACGGTCAGTGAAAATGGAGTGTGCGCAGCAGATGCATAACACATGCCTTGAAAGTTAAAACACATTTAAAAAGTGTTTTGAGAAAGCTGGGAGGCAGCAAGTTCGTAAAAAATCAGACCAAAAGAAATTCTTTAACGCCCCCCTCCCCCCGATATGTTTGCAATTAACAAGAAAATCCAGCCTAAGCGGTCATTTCGCAAGCGGTAGCAAAGGTAATCCAGCTTAATTCAAAAGAAAAACTTATGTCAAAGTATAAGAAATAAGAAATAAGTCCTTCTGTGTTGAGCCCCTGAAGATATGATGGTGTAGGCTGTTTAGCTATGGGCCATCTGGCCCTTCGAGGGAGATGGTCAAGAACTGCGCAGGATAAACCCAAAAGCAGCGGTTCTTGTTAAGCAAAAGCTTCCGTCTGAGAAAAGTGTATCGGTGATGAGGTCATTTACCAAGAATGGGGATCATAAATTAGAAAATTCATGAGCATAGCTAGCATGAGATATCCTCGATAGTATAGCAGAACTAAGTCTCAGCTTGGGGCATGACGTTATCACTGCAGTTAATCTAAAGTTCTTGTCATTTTTGTCGATGGCAAAGCACACAACAATACCAACTACAACAGAATAAGATTTGGCTTAAATCATTTATGTATCGATATATTACAAGAGTACGTTACAAATGACATCGACTCGTGATCAGTTATAACTTTACAATGGAGTCGCCACATGAGGTCAAGAGGTTAGGAGTTTGTTGATAGTGCATGCAGGTTAATCACCCTCCGTCACGCAATATTTGAAGTCTGAGTTATCTTTTGGTTTGTGTGCTTTTCTTAGCTGACACAAATGATATTCGAAGGAAAATCGGTTGCGTAGCCTAAGAGGGCAGCACGGAGGCAGCATCATGAAAATTGCCCTTGTTACTCTAATCTATGGTGGGGGTATAAACATGCGTATCTTTAGTTTGATGTACTGGTTTGGGCCCCCAAAAGACCAGGCCACGCCCCCTTGTAAAATACAGTGTACCTTGCCGTGGATCCATCTCTCGAGTCGTCATAGTTTTTTCAAACTGAAATTCTTTTTTCCTCGTTTAAAAACTGATTTCGATATTGACATTGCTCAAAAGTCGCAGCCAAGCTTCTAATAAAAAGTGCGTGTACAGTGACTACCGTTAACGGACACCTCCCAACAACAGACACGTTATACAGCAGTGACACACAGGTGTCCGTTCTATTGAGGTTCCACCGAATGACTTGCTGATTTTATTATCATTGTGGTTGATGTATTAGTAAGTGTCATTCTCCAACATTTTCCAAATTTCAACTTGTCACTGTTGATGTTTCTGCGTGTGCAGAACGGCAGAAAAGATAACTTTTTGGAGGAGGGGTAAAGATAGAACGACTCCCTCATTCCCAATGACTGCTGCTTTAAATTCTTCGTTAGTTTTCCCTCTTCAAAATTTAAAGATTTATGAAAAAATTAAAACAAGCTTTAACTTACCACCATCAAGTCTGCCTGTAGATGTCTTCTTTTTCTTCAGGATAAATTCAAGCTTTGAGCTGGATGAAAAACTTTGCCCGTCTACAGCATCAGTCGAAGAGTGCATGGGTGCATCATTACTCGTATTTAACTGTCGTGCGTGGTTCATTTTTATGCAAAATGGTATTTCATGGCCTGCAAGACGTAAATGACTTAATAAGTTTGATAGGTTTTCGGGAAATGAAATCAAAAAGAATTCGCCTCCATAAAACACAAAAATGAAAGAACAAAATATAGTTACCCTAAAAAAGAAACGATCAATAGAAAAAACAAATACACATTCCCGATATCAATCTCCAGAGCACTCTGGACTTATTGCATGAGTCTCTTGTATTACATGAATTACATGGAAGAGAAATTGTTTTGCTATTACAAATTTTCAAGACTCCCCTAAAATCTCCGAAATAAGTTAAAGAACTGAGGGGAGAAGGAGAGGAAAGTCATAGTTTTTAAGGACCCATCTCCTTTTAAGGACCTTTCTAAAAATTTCAAGGTCCCCAAGTTTCTCCTCCTCCCCTCGCCAAATTAAACGACCAATCCCAAAAGTAGATAAATCAATTCTATTCGGGCATGCATCACGTTGACCACTCTAAAATTATCTATATTCTTAACTCAATTTGCCCTACAAAAAAGCGGCCAAAAAAATCTTTTCAAAACTGCCTATCTGTTCACGAATCTCTGCAGAACCGTTAGAAAATTCGTGCTAGGGATCTCGGGAAAATTTTGTTTTAAAGGATTGAAGATTTTCTAATTAAAAAAATAAATAAAACTTTAAGAACTCTTCGCACATTATCTTGTGTGGTTTCACAAAAAAAAACTTATATAGTTTACGTTAATAGTTTCACATAAAGTTATTAATAAATAAATGGTTAATTCGTGTATTCAAAATGGATCAGTATCGTTCACTAATGTCACTAATTTTACAAATGTAGATAGATGTTCAATTTAAACAAAAAGACACACATCAGACAGACACACACACAAAGATACACTTCGTTGGATCGTATGGTAAAACAATCACAAAATTAGTCCTCAAAATATACAACAAATTGTCTGAGTTATGTGTATTCTATGCATTACATGAACATAAAGATGGCACCTTGATACGCTCTGAACATTCCATCTCTTACAAAGCCAACAGATATGCGGAGATAAAGCTAAACCTGACAATGACCTGAGCAGATTCCCATGAGTAATATGACATAAACTCATTAGGCTAACGAACTTGCCATTTTGCAATATTTAAGACCATTCATCTTATGAAATAGATCTTCAAACTAACGTCTTTATCACGGAAATCGTTGCAAGAAAATCTGATGGCCAATCCGATCAGTTGAAAAAACTTCACAATAACTATCTCCTGTGTTACTGTCTTGAAAAAAACATTACGTAAACAGGCTCTAACAAATCAAAAAGTGATTTTGTATGAATACAAGATTCGTACGAGAGATTCGCTTATTTGAAGCATTGTAGAAACTCTAGGTTTGAGAATAACTAAGAAATTTAAGAAACGTAGTTAATTTTGCTTGTTGTTGTTGTTGTCGTTGTCGTTGTCGTTGTCGTTGTCGTTGTCGTTGTCGTTGTCGTTGTCGTTGTTACCGGCAATAACCATGTAGGCCCATGTACACAAATTCTGGTGCTGCTGAATCAAATTGGCGCTTATAGTTTAGATGGCTTTACTTAAACCTATAAAAGGGTTCTTTAAATGCTATATTCAACAGAAACGATAAATGCGTTGATTGACCGTTAAAACGATTTTACTGACAATATAACAGACCAACTATTATTGCAATGAAGTTACTTATACTTTAGGTGAGAACTTCAGACTTAAGGCAATTCTAAATATATATACATCATATCTAAAAATCTAAATGGCTGACATGAAATTGATCGCATTTGCGGCTTACAATGAGGTAAGGAATAATTTTTGATTAAAATTAATTAGTTATCAAGATCCGAAAATGCTTTTGACCCTAGCAGATTCCTTCGATTACATTGTTTCTTGTTTAATTATCTGGTATTACTTTGCCAATTAAACATGGCACAAACCTCAAATTCTAAATTCAGGACAGATTATTATGAAACTGCGCTTGCAGCTACAGCCGCTGTGATGCAGCAATTACCAGTAAGTGGTCAAAATTAATGCGAGTCTTTTATCTGGGCGTTAATTTTAATACAGTTAATTTAGCTATTGTTTTAATTTCATTACCGTTAACTTTGACATTTTGTCCTTTTTAAAACAGTTAGTTTTTAACCGTACATGTCATTCATGTTTATTGTTTCACCTTAGGGCAGAAAATTTCGTTAAGGTAGTGGTGAAGATTGTTTTCTAAAAACGAGAATATCTATTCAATTTACAAAAATTATCCCTGTGCCGAATCTTTGTTATTTAATAGCAAAATAAACTTTGTTTGTTTTGTATGAAACTTAAAAGAAGGTAGAAAAATCGTTGCATGAAAACCTATTTCAATTCGATTTAATTTTTACTATTTGCAGATTTAAAAAAAAGCAGGCTTATTTCCATCATCTTGTAATATTTTTTATGGTATTCATACTAATTTTCACGCGAATTTTAGTTTTCGTCAAATTTTAGGCCTTGTTTCCATTACTCCGTTTTCCTCCCGTTTACAAACCACTCGGTGTTCAAAAGGCACGACTGTTTCGACCACTCCGTTTTAAACATGATGAACATGAACTGTTCAACATGATGAACATGAACA
Source organism: Phacellophora camtschatica (assembly GCA_036873815.1). Lineage (NCBI taxonomy): Eukaryota > Metazoa > Cnidaria > Scyphozoa > Semaeostomeae > Ulmaridae > Phacellophora > Phacellophora camtschatica. Next base: position 36,577 of record JAYJMH010024769.1, read on the forward strand.
TGAGCTGTTTCCATTGCTCCGTTTTCGTTTTTGTTCACGACAAAGTTTTGCGTCGTAATTGGCGCCAAAAGTTGGCGACCACTCCGTTATGGGTGTTTCCACTACAACGATGCATTTTCGAATACAGTAAACACCCGCATATAAGAAACTTTATTTTTCAGTTTAGGCTAAACAGTTTTTCATCTATTAGGTTCCAAATGAATTTCCAGGGTTGGAGTTTCTTATTTGAAAAATCACTGTATTGGTTGCAAATATTCTGTAAACTTCGAAAGCATAAAAACATTTTATGTCAATGATAACTATGTGTATATAAATATAAATTCATCGGTAGCTACATTGATAAAGTTTTGTTTGTGAATACAACATTATCAATAGATCTATTGAATTCTCAATGCAGGATGCAGGCGTTATCTAAACATTATCTATTTTTATATGCCCCTTTACATAAGAATCTGTTTTTCCAGTTGTAGGCCAAGGTCAGTTTCTTATTTATGGCTCATTTCCCAAAATCCCCAAGCTAAAGTTTCTAAAATTGATTTTCTTTTATGCGGGTGTTTACTGCAGCTCCGTTTTCAAATCACTCCACCTTGAGCAGCATTTCCAAATCAATAATGGAAACAAGGCCTTGGTCTAATTTTATGACTGTTTATTTTCGAGCTCGTTAAGTTGTGTCTACTAGCGGAAGGATTTTCCCCTCTTTGAATTTTGACTGAGAATAAAAATAAAAATTGCAACCTCTTTATCTTTTATTTCTGGTGATTTATTTTCTAAAAATGTTCCCTTCAAGAAGTAATAAATTATGAAACCAAAATTGAAAAAATATGAACAAAGATTTTTTGACAATATGTATACCAGGGGTGGGCCATAAAAAGTAGCCACGTGTGGTGTACCACAATAAATCATGTACTTAACCGATTACAGTCACCTAAGGATAGGACCAAAAATGCGGACTTGAGCCAGAATATTTTTTGATCATCTTTTCGGTTTTTTCAATAAGCGATTTTCGAAAAAATCTCCGTATCAATAAAGTTCAAAAGATCGAAAAACCTCGATAAGTTCAAGACTTGGAAAGACTCAGCCCCCATTTTCAATAAAAAAAGTTATTAATTTTTCCTTTTCAGTTTTTAGCATTGTATTGTAACAGTTCATCGCAAGAGTTCTCTCCGAATTTTAGTGGCTCTACGTTACTGCTTACCAGCACGTTTACACTGAAATTATCGAAACGTATAAAAAACATTTGATGCCCAAGCCAAAAGATCTACATCTGGAAACCGTTAAGGACTAACAAGATTAAATTAACAAATAAAAATGGATTTAGATATACCTTTCGAAAAACGATTGATTGAACAAGTAACTTCCCATACGCAAGTGAGACACCCACACTTGGCAAGGAATGAGTAAAGCTCAGTTTCAACGAAATTAATTTCTTATCTCTATTGGATTTCTAGATTCATCAATAAAGTAAATATGGGCAGAGCACGTTCAAAGAGTTCCAAGAATGGCAACTATTTCAAAAGGAAGAGGAAATGTGGGAGGTGCTTTTGGGTTTCTAAATCTGTTTTGGACACAGTTTTCATTTGTCATTAAGCCAGGCTAAAAGCGACACAAAAGGTGGAAATATGGCTATGTAAAAGCGACTTAACAATGCTTTACTTTCATTCGTTAACTGCTATGAGAGGTCGTTGTAATGTAACGAGACCTGCATTTAAAAGAAAACTGTACACAACACAATTGTATCGCATAAAACTTTACTCACCCATTAGTGGATAGGCAGAACTTTCTTTACCAGACACGACCCACAGATGAAAATCATTAGCATTTGAACCCTAAGAAATACATTTAATGTGAATTAACAAAAGAATGGATTGACTTCATTGGGAAATCATCCAAAATTTTATTGATGATTGATTTCAGGACAGGTCAGCATTGCAATGTTAATTTTTTTTCTTTATTAAATGTAAATGCACATTAAAAAACAGAACAGCAAGCTTCTGTTTTATCCTGGATCTGTTGTTATATCTTAACTGATTTGCTATCATCCCCCACCCTTCTCAAAAAATATCTAAAGTGTGTTTCAGGTCAAGTGCTCAACGCCAACACGCTCTTCTGTACTTGACGTAAGAAATTTTGGAGAAACCAAAAAAATTTCACCCAAATCTCAGCCTTGCGTTTCTTATAATGTTATCATATAAAACATCTACTACTATGGGTGGCGTGGCATAGAACAACGTATTTTTATTATTAGTTTAAAACAATATCTTTGGTTGCTTTTAGTTTATCTGTGATAAGACATATATTGATTTTTTTCTTCGACCTTGTACTCAGTTATGGTGCTACGAATGTAAAAGAAAAATACGCACGAGTGAACATGCTTGTGCGCGTTTTTTATTGTAGAATAAACTTATTAATAAGAAATCTAGCACTAGAAGTCCAAAATATTTCAAGAAATTGTTACCACATTGAAAATTACTGCGAAACTTTAAGATTTTAAGATTTTTTCACTGAAAGTAATGTAAGGCGTTTCACTAGCCAAATTTAATTATTTAATAATTAGTTAAAAATTGATTGAATTCAACAATTTTTCATAGGGGATGCCAGTCCGATATTGTTAGACAAAGATTTTTCAAAATATTATACTTTTAGGTTCATATAAATCAATCATCAAAAGAATTTTGGATATCTGCCTAAAATATTTTGAAAAGCATTGTGTTTCACAGATCATATATAGTCTGAGCTTGGTTTACGATGATAATAAAACGTGTTTGTGAACAACAGTCCAATGTTTATGTCTCTGCATAAAATAGGCTAAATTTTCTATATTTACAGGCAATATTTCTTTCTTGCAATATTTCTTATGAAATATTGTTGGCAAAATTTCCGACCAAAAATATTCACATCGAAAATTAGGAAGAAAACATGGGTTTTTATTAATAGTTTTTAAGTTCATACATTTGAGATGTGGACTTTGCAAAATTAAACACTGCCTTCAGCACACAATTGCAATTTATAAATAGATCTTTGTCTTCAATATATACCTGTTTTCCACACAGAAATTAATAACAGTAAACATCAACAGAGTAAAATTGGGCGAACCATTTTAGAGAATATCCATTCATTAAGGATAAGATAAACATGATACTACAGGAACAAAGGCACATGTCCACAAATGGAAATGCAAATAAATTAACTTATGAAGGAAGTCGGCACTTTCCTAAATGCGATTTTAAAACATGGAAAACCCATTGAGTAAAGTAGGTTTTATTCTGTATTAAGTAACAAGTTTGTTTTTAACACAAGCGTCAAAATTTTTATAATGACGCTCTAGTACACGTTTAACGAACCAAGCTCAGGCCCTGGTACTAAACTTTTCTTCATTTTGAGGCAGATTTTAGGTGATTTTAGAACAATAAAAATGTCTTGAGAATTTATTGATTGCTTGGTTTTTTTCGTTCTAACATGACAGAAAATAAAATGTTAAGTAAAACAGGTTGCAAAAAATTTTTCTCTGGTACTCAATAAAAAATACATGAATACATGCAGTGGGGAAAATCAACAATCTACTGTAGGGCCTACACGTAGGCTAGAAAATTGCAGTGCCTAATTTAGTGTGGTCTTGTCCACACTTTGTGGTCTTGAAAATTGATAGTGTGGTGTTAAAGATAAGAATTAGTGGTCTTGAAAAATCATTTTGATAAAAATCATTTAAAAAAATCTGTTCATAAGTGCTTCCTTGCGTTTTACAAAATTGATTTTACGTTTTGAATCAACACATGCACAAACCAATTAGATGTAGCACATATAATAAGCTCAAAACTTCTGAGAGGGAATCGTTAGCTTCAGAAAATCAACCCAATAGATGTCCATAACAATCGAAACAGTGAGGCTGGTTAATTGGCATGTGTTCTAGGAGGCAGAAAAATTTGGTCAAAATAAAAGACAAAAAAAAAGCCAAAAACCAAATAGCATCACGTTTTGACAGTTTTTATCAAAAGACAATAGATATTTTAAAAAGTTTTATCTCTTTGTAGACTTTGGGTTAATGGTCTTCATATAAGGGCGTGCCCCCAAAAAAGTCTAGGGCTCCGCCCCAAAGACACCGGCCCGATGCAGCTGCGCTGCATTACCATATCCACGCCGCCTGCGGCACCAAGGTTTCCTTTCATAGTTTCTTTAAATTGTGGTCTTGTGAAGGAGCTTAAATTAGGTACTGGAAAATTGCCATTCAAAATAACATTGAAAATGCATATAGCAAGAACGCGTCATTGACTATTGCCTATTGACTATTGAGTATTGACTGCCCGTTTATGTGAGGAAAATCATCGAACCTTTCAAGCTATGAGTAGAAAGACGAGACCCCATTTTCTATAAAATCCGGGCCAAGCCGATTAGTGGAAATCTCACTCTGCAAGAAGTGGGATCTCACTGAGTTATTTTCCAATCTAAACGCAGGAAGGTGGGATGGAAACATCAGTGTACACATGCGCTCATTTCAGCCTTTTGTCTAAATTCGTTTCCCCTCGTATAATTTCGCTCCAGCTCACATACATGTATTCATTCCAGCTCATATTTGTTCCAGCTCATATTTTTTCCAGCTCATATTTGTTCCAGCTCATATTTGTTCCAGCTCATATTTGTTCCAGCTCATAAGCTGCTGGAAAAGGAAATAATTCAGAAAAATAATTTCTCGTCTGTCCAGCGGTGGAATTTTAGACACAAAGAAGTCCTCGTGCTTGTCAATGGTCTTAAAAACAACACTCCTTTTCTTTGACATTGATACCACGTAATTCTGTTTACCCCCCCCCCCACAATTTTCAAAGACATCACGAACGCGCATCAGCATATAAACTTTTCTTATCTGCACCCGCAGGCGCCCGCAGGCTATGGAGAAGTGGCAGAACGTAAATACGAAAGGCATGATAATCTTCAGGAAATTGAGGACGATATGCACTTCCTAGTTGAATTCCCTGCTTACCAAAAAAACAGACTAGAAATGTACAGACTCGATAACATGCAGCGTGCAGGGAAGTGTAAACAATTTAAATGGCTGCAATGCAAAACACAGGTCATCCTATTGCGTACATCCTCGTTGTGTGTGTTCTCGGACAAGCCTTCGGGGAGCGAAGTGCCAGCATCAGCAGAATAATAACCTGAAGTTCCATGATTTTGTAGTTATAAATATCATTAATTTCGATCGCCATTGGCGGCATTGTGACTAAATTTAATTAACGATAGCAATTTGTTGTCCTGATGCCATGCTCACTTTGTGGAGTAGCGCATTTTACAAATTATCAGTATAGAGCCCCTTCGCCCTTTACCGCCTATTTAACATATTTATTTTGTGTTTTATATGAAGGAGGTGCCGGGCGATGGGTGGCGATGATGGGCGAGAGGATTCTATGTAAACGCAGGCTGAAATGCGTCCATATTCATAGCCCGAAAGCCTTAAAAAAGTTGAAAAATAAAAATGTGTGGCGAGGCGAGTAACACAAAAAATAAAAATGAAAACAAAAACTTACCGTGATGCCAAAACCGTCCAATGCCATCTTTAAAACCGACTTTACATCGTCTTCGTTTGAGACTGGTAAAGAGAGCGGCTGTTTTGAAAAGAAAAATAATCTGACATCAAGAACACGCTCCTCCGCATCGTTTTTCTACTTTCTAACTTTTCTGACTGACGCGAAAATACTCTTTTTTACAATGATGGTAAGAGTAAAACCTTGCGGAGGTAAAATGAAATGAAGAATATTAATATAATAAAAATAAAAAGACGTTACGAAGGAGTGTGACCTAAAGAATACGAATTTGTTTTGCAAAGTGAATAAGTATGCAAACAAATCCTTGTGGCATATAAATGCTTTTTGATAGCTGTTGATCACAATAAATTCGAAGGTCACCCAACTCGTTGATGGACAAAATAGGGCATGTGCACAAGCATGGTCAATAATAACGAGGTGAAAGGGTATGGTTGGGTGTGGTCAAAACGAGACAAGATGGAGATCACGACCACTTAGAAGGTGACAGCACTCGAATTTTCCTTCCCATCGAAGCATTATGAAGGTCGACGCGACCCAAAATCGAAAAATATGACGAAAGAAAATTATTGAGAGGGAAACTGGACACAATGATAAATGGTTAAATGAAAGTGATGCTCACGGTCAAATCCCTTCTAAATTTCAAAACTTTGGGTTTCAAAATAATCACTGTTACACGTGGTATGCATGTGACATTTTTAGGTAGACTAACATTGGCATGATAAGGACAATGCAAAATCTATTTTACAACAGGGCCGATTCAAACCAAAAAAAGCCACGTTGTCATAAAATGCTAAAAAACTTGGTACCCGGTCAACAGTGTCCTTAAAATCTTTCCCTTCCCCAATTGCCAAACTTCGCTTGGTACGAAACGACCGACTAGCTTATTATTTTGATAATTTTAAAAATTTGATACGATACATTTATATGTATTGTTTACTCTAAAGGCCAGATCAATTCTTTTTGAGGAAATTTCATTAAAATCTCTGTTAAATCTCTATTAAATCGACCAAAAAAGGAAAAAGATCAATGCCCCGTTGTGATTGTGGCCACAAAATGTTAACCTGAGATAACAGGCTAGAAAATATAGTTTTTGAACAACACAAAAAAGTGCGTGCCCCGTTGCATTCTTCACTCGCCCCGTTGTAAAATTTTGTTGTGAAATGATTCACGTATGATAAAATAAAGCTATCGTCGATGTAATGTACGTACTGAATAATGATTTGGACATAAATATGGATGACAAAATTGCCGACGTTTTAGTACTAAAATGGCCTAAAATCTGCTGCAAAATTTAAAAAACTATTGGTAGGCCGGAGCTTGGTTTATTATACAAAAAACGTGTATAAACACAAAAACGTTTGTATGGAACTCGAGGCTGAGATTTTGCCAAAAAATTAAGGAATTCATGAAGAAAGATGAAAGGATCAAATATTTAAAACCAAATAGAAAAAACTTCAATTACAAAAACAAAAAAAGACATGTACCAATATAAGCAGTTAATATACCGACGAGGGTTAAGTCAGCTTTGTGGCAAGGAACGAGAAAAGAAACTTTAAGCCTCATTTTGATAAAAATATTAAGGAACTCAAGCCTCATGGTTTGGTTGAAGGTTACGTTTTGAATTGAGTAAATAAGAAGTGCGTCATTATATCTTTACAATCGCCATATCAAAGTCCATCATTATTAAATAAAATTAAAAATAAATAAAATGAATACCGTAATCGTTCGAATAAGCGCCCCTCTCAAATAATCGCCCCCCTTTTAAGAAAATAATTTTATAAGCGCCCCTCTCGAATAAGCGAATTTTCGAAATTCACGGAGAAAATCGATTAAAAAATTCAATATCTTGAATGGAGGGAAGGGAACACCTTGGAAA